>JAIUZE010008633.1:0-12496 GCA_022085475.1 Heliosperma pusillum | reverse complement strand
GAAACGCACTAGCACCGTGTACATGGCAAGTATGATTAAAAGGCATCCACGGGAGAAAAACATTCCCTGAACGCATACACGATTCAATTCATTTCGTATATGTGGACTAATTTCCTCCGGTAGGACGACGATAATAATACGGTCCTAGTCTAAATCTAGCCAGAATCCCGGAATCGCATTTTCCAGTTCGACATGCGATAAACGTTTCGCATCCAAGACTCGGTCAATCAAATGACGCCGAGTACCCCAAATTCGGTAGAATAATTCACGAAAGAGGCGGAAAAGAGCTCAAGCCACATAACAAGTGGTACGCTACATGCAAATAACACCACCTCGCAAGTACACAACATTTGACGGCCGGGTCGATCAACGCAAAGCGTTCGCCTCCCAACAACGTCGTCGTATGCCCACTAACACATGCATTTAAGCAGTAGGATACATCCCCGTTCCGACATTCCAGCCTTACGAACGTGGAGGTAGCCAAGGGAATGAGAGTACAAAGCACATAACAAAATAGTGCTCAAACCGTAACGTTTGTAAAAAGCGACTCAAAGTGGGACATACCAAAAACCGTCACAAAACATAAGAATAGGGAATTATATAAACTTAACTATGATACGAATGAATCAATACATGATACATAAGCATTAGAACAAGTTTATGAAGCATAATGAATAAAAACATAAATCACCTCTCCAAAACAACGTTGTTTGGAAACCAACTAAAACAAGGGTCCACTTCAAACAGGCATAACTAGAGTTCTAGACATCCAAATGCAGAAATTCTAAATGGAGGTGATAGCTTATCCTCTTACGGTTCCAACGGGATGTCACAAGCTCAAAACAAGCAAGTAACGAAGGAGATATGATCATTTTACCAAAAGGGGTCAGTGTAGGAAAACTGCAGTCGGCAGCGAGTAACGCTGCCAGCGCTCCCACGACGCTGCCAGCGTCCTACACGGGACTCAGGCACGATCAAATCCCAACATGTTATCAACAAAAATCCTCATTTATCATCACAAACCATCAATTCTCATATCAATTAACAACTAACAACAACCATCATCAACAACACAATTCCTATGATTACTAATCCTAATCTAAATACGATTACTAACGTAGAAAACACATAAAACACGTAAATGATATCGAGTAACCCTTCACCGTTACCTTTACGCGTCTTCAAACGATTTCTAAGTCTTCCAAGTCTCCACCTACAATTAGATAATAAAAGATGAATATAATTCACCTTTGAGAAAGACGGATAAATTGAAAAGCGAGAAAGACGGTAATTTTATTACCAATACGGATAGAGGAAGATGAGAGGGGAAGAATAAGACAAACTTACGTGAATTTGAGCGAGAAATGAAGGAGTTATGACGATTATAAGACCGATCAAAAATGGAGGCAAGGTTTTGGTTGATTTCTTAGTGAGGAAGAAAGAGTTGAGTTGTGAGGAATGAATTAGGTTAGGGTTTGAAGGAGTATATGAAGGAGTAAGTGGAAAAAGTCAAGGGAAAAGTCAATGACGTCTTAAGACGTTATTCACTTAAAATTTCGCGTAAAATCCAAATACGAACTCGGAAATTCTAAATTCGACTCGGAAAATTTAATTCTAAACTAAAACTAAATTTCGCTGAAAAGTATCCGTATAATATTTTTAATATAAAAATAGGGTACATTTGCGGGTGTTACAATTCCAACCTTTTGAATTGCTTTTTACTTCTATCCAACTTTATTCCTAATAACATGAATTCATCTACGTACATGTCTAGATCTCTATCTAGTGTTGGGCTCTTTAACTTGAAAAATGCACCCACTTGTTATCATGAAAACTGATAGGTATTGGGGTGAAAGGATCCATAATTAGTTTCTTGTAATCCACCTTATCTTCATTATAATGTACAAGGTCTCTATTTGTAGAATCTATAATGATCGACTCTTCAATCATCCTTTTCGTCATTCGCTTCTTGTATAACAAAGGTACGCCTAGTATTTCGATAAATCCTTATAAGTTTGGAAATTTTGGTTTGTGTAACCTTTACCACATATCCAAATTTTCTCTGCCAAACACAAGAATGAATCCCTAGTTTTCCTTGAGAACCTAATGGATGTTCTTCGTGTAGATCTCATAGTTTGTTGTTGGAGCTAGTGTCCTCCACAGTTAGTGTAATAACATGTATAAATCTCTTACAGGTTCACAGGGCATACTTAGTATTCTTATCAGTTGATTAACGTTTATCAGTTAGGGAGAGGAGAAGAGTTGTATATAAACTCTTCTTCTCTACATCATCATAACAACAACTTTTTACAAAATTTAGCAGTAAGTTTTGTATTGATTCTAGCACAAGAAAAGGTATTTCTCAGAGAATCTTGGGTGCAACAATTAGGAGAATATCGATCTCGATATTTGTTCTTAGGCCATATTGCTAGGACCAAAGGTTGATTCTAATCTTTATGCTTTTCGTTTATGACTCGTATTTCAGATATTATAATTTCGTTATAATCATTCAATTTTCTTGTTGAAATATCCCGATATTTCTTACAGTTGTGCTCATCTTTATGGCACTTTTTTCAGATCGGCTTCCATGGAGAAGATCAAAACATGTTTTATCGTGGCGGACTCTTTATGGTAAGCCTTATAGGCTCGCCTTGCGCCGGCGGTTGACCTTTCATTAGGTGCGGTGGCAGAGGCCTCGGTAAGGTAACCAAAGCTTGTCGTCACCCTCCGCGGCCAAGCTGAGTTGCGCATCCCAATCGGGAAAATTTGTGTCATTATTTTTTAACTTGCATCGCTCCATGAAGGATCCAAGCCATGAGACGTTAGTGAGAGTAGGAGCATTAGTGGTTGTCGTGTTGGAGGAACTAGCCATTGCGATTTGATCAATATTAACTACAAATTTTTAGATAGAAAAGAAACGTCAACATTTATAATTTTAAATACTTGTGAACATTTTAAACAAGTTTGAACATTTAAATAGTGACCTCTACCCAACTATTATAAATGATTCCGAGGTCTAAATTCATACCAACTTGGGCACGCTGAGCCGATTCATCCCTTATTAAGATAGTTCGGAGGATTAACTCTTTATTCGATTCTACATTAGAACTCTCGGTCGATATATTACTAAGGTCGTGAATACTTCCGTTGAGCTCAATCCAAATTTCGAAATAATAACCTTTATTACCCCACTTACCCAACGTAACAAGTTTAGTACCCCGGTGAGCCGAACCTACTTCCTTGAAAAATTTGGATTCATGGGTTCTACTATTTGGTAAGGCTTGATCTCAATTATATATTATGAGAGGTCATGTCAATTTATTATCTATCTCGTTTAAGTGAACTAAATTGATGAATTAACGATCATTTTAATTGACATCGTCGAAGACTCGATAAGATATGCATGTCATGTTATGGCGATTTGGCAATACATTCAAACATATTAAATAAAATGCAAGCATAAAAATAAAATTCCTAGTATGGCCTTTCCTAGAATAGAAAATCATATAATCTATTACAAAATCGGAAACCAACTCCTTGGTCCCTTGAACTTCATAAGCACGCCTTCCAAAGTCACCATCTCTTTCGGAACGCCTTCCGAATGGCACCGTCTTTAAGAAACACCGAAATAAAAATAATCACCAAATATATAATAAAATTACAATAATTTCCTATTATACATTTGTAAAATAAAATAATACAATAAAAGTGATACGAGATCACAATAAATTACAACCGAAATAATATTCCCTTACATTTTGGGCAATATCGATTAAAACTAAGGCAATACTAAGATAAAATTACATAATTCAAAATTACATAAATAAAATATGACATTCATAAATAAAAATGAAGCATTCTTATATGTATAAAACATGATCATTTTAAATGCCAAAATGCCCACTAACACATGCAATTAAGCAGTAAGGATACACTCCCCGTTCCGACATTCCAGCCTTACGAACGAAGAGGTAGCCAAGGGAAGGAGAGTACAAAGCACATAGAAAATTAGTGCTCAAACCGTAACATGTGTAAAACCGACTCAAAGTGGGACAGATCGAAAACCGTCACAAAACATGCGCTACAAGTGAATGGAATATCATATATTCGAAACATTAATATTTAAAGTCATTACGTAAATCTATACGATAAACGAACCATCGGAAATATTATAAATGAAAACATGTGAAAGAAATTGCAAAGGAAAGTCAGCGTGTGCCAGCCGGTCAATGGGGACCGGCTGCCGGCTACCCGGCTTGCACCCATAGTAACATTTGAAAACAAGTAAAAAAGCAGACTGTCCCAGCCGGTCAAAGGGACCGGCTGCCGGCTACCCGGCTGGGACAATTATTACTTGAGAAAATGAAGACATATTCAGGTGTGTCTCAGCCGGTCGGCTGACCGGCTGCCGATCGGCCGGCTGAAACATAAAGCATACTCAAATTTTATGTAACACAAATAAATATGCAGCCACTCCACAGCCGGTCAGCTGACCGGCTGCCGGTCGACCGGCTGGGGTCAATATTGCACGAAAATCACAATTTTCACAAAGATTCATTATACAACAACATCATCTAACATCACAAATCATCAATTCTCATCATCAATTATCAACTAACTACAACTATCATAAACAACACAATTCCTAAGATTACTACTCATATTCTAAATACGATCACTAACATAGAAAGCACATAAAACACGTAAATGATATCGAGTAACCCTTCACCGTTACCTTTTTGCGTCTTAAATCCGCGTCGATGTCCTCTTCTATCAAGAAGTAGTCTTTGTCGGGGTCTTGGAGGTCACCACCTAAAATTAGATAAAAAAAGATGAATATAATTCACCTTTGATGTGACACCCTCAAATTTGCGGAAAGATAAACAAGTAATTTAATAAATAAAAGATGTGAATACGTTTCTAATAGGTTCACTTTAGTGAAAATCGGTAAATTTTAAAACCGGAACCTATCATTAAATATATTCATCATAACGAAGGTGTCTTAAAGAAGAAGGTTCATAACCAAAAAGAAAATAATATTATACATAAGAATTATACAAGACGGGAGACATATCTCCCGTACAAATACGGAAATAAAAGAGTGTATAATAATATACAATCTAAGAACCGAATATAGGTCCAAGGTAAATACTTCGCTCGCTAGCTCGTCAATGTACCCAATGTATGCATCACAAACCTGCCAACCGCATTAAATATAAACACGGAAGCCACAGTCAGTGGGGAGTAACTCCGAGTTCTCCCAGCCACGAAATGTCGAGTTTAATAAACATGAATAACATAAAAGCAATGTATATGGAAAATACAAAACCTTAACATATAGATATGCTTTTCATGTTATGAAACAATTAACTAACATATAACCTATCATGTGAAAGCTATCATGTGAATCCGTTATCAATCTATAACAAGAGGTAGGGAAGCTGGTATTTTAGCTCAGAGGTTACCTTTAAAACATGGCCATGATACCCTCGACCCTAATCAACACGTAATCATGTGAATCAGTTAACAACCGGTAATCCAAACTCTATCAACCTTAGCCGGCTTGCATATCACCTTCTAAGATTCATAGAATCATCAAACATGAAAGACCAATACGTCTACAAACAGGCATAAGTTCTTAGGACAGTCAATAGAAGACTTCTGTAACTCGAGTCTATACCACGAGGTAGGATATACTTAAATATTTAGGCTCAGCGGTCACGCTAATGACATGGCCAAAATACCAAGCACACATCTGGGCTCAGCGAGTACCTTTAAAACATGGCCCAGATCCAAAGCACATATCTTAGCTCAGAGGTTACCCTAATAACATGGCCAAGATACAACTCTACCCTAATCCTAGACTGCGCAGACCCAGAGAAGTGCGGAAAAACTTCGCACCCAAGACTCATCACATGAGTACCCCTAAGGAGATCAACCAAAGGGTTGGCTAGTACTTAAGCTGGCTCCATTCCCCAAAGTGGAAACAATGGCAGCCATGCCCCGACTTGGATATAAACCCACCAAGCCGGGACACAAAAGCTATCAAGCGGCAAACTCCGTATGCTCGTTAAAGATAGTATGGCCTATCAATGTCATGGTCAAAGATACTCATTTAGAATTAGAATGGTCAAGACGCCATATACTCATAATTCTCTATGGGTACTTAGTCAACACGACACATATCATAAAATCAAACAGTCACGTGAAAAACTTCCTATCATGTGACTAATTGCATAAATATCATATTCAACCATCATATCGCCTCATATCTACTAAGGCTCATTCATTCATTCATTAATTAAAACCTTACCTGAAGACAAATCCCCGACCCGAGTCCCGCGACGGGTCATCAGTCAAAACGGGGCTGACTAGATCTTAGTTTGACCAAACCCGTTTGGCAAAACCGGCTAGAAACAGAGTCTTAGCCATCGAGGCTTGAACATAAGAACATCATATTCATTTCATGTTATTTCATTCTATTTCTAACATGTGAATTATTAAAATCATACGAAAACCCGCTTGACTTAAAGGATCTCAAAATAAACTATAATCTCGTATTATAATTTCTAACCTGTGAGAAATAATAATATATTGAAAACCTTTTAATTAAATAATTTATCTATTAAAATTTCCCACTTGCTAAATATTACAAAACACGATAAAATAACAATACTCAAAAACCGTCACAAGTCCAAGGGGACCCACGGTTCATTTTGGACCGGTTTTGGTTATCTTTTCTAAAACCGTTTCTTAATATTTCCCGCATGCTTAACATATTTAAAACCCATCAAAACAACAACAAAACAATCAAGTATCGACACAAACCACAAGGACCAAACACGGACCAACCAGACCGGGCTGGACCGGGTCTGAACCGGCCTGAACCGGCATGGTTTGGCCCGGTTTTCCAGCCACCAAAACAGCCACCAAAACAGCCACCACCGGCCACCACCAACATCCACTCTAAATTATTTCTAACATGTTTTAATTATCAAACAATCATTTTAACAACCATCCATACCAAAAATCATGATTATAAAACAAATCATTCAAATATGTCAAGAACCAAAACATGTCATAAAAATTCCATACAACATACAACTCCTTACTACTTATCATGCTATTACCAACAATCATAAATAACAATAATATGAACAAAACAAAAGGTATGTAACATTAATTCGTCGAGTAACTCGGAATCGTTACCTTAGCTAGTAAAATCAATTAGCACCAAAATAAGAAGTACAGAAAAACCCGTCTACTAATCTTCTCCTAATATATACGAGTCACCAAACTCGTCTTCAAAATCTTCCCCTATAAGAAATGACAAGAATAATATTATTAGAATTAAAACTTGATTTTCCATAATTAAAGTGTTGAAAACGATTTTGTCGGAATTGAAAATAAACCGTACTTGAAGATGGAGAGCGAAGAGGAGATTCTAGAAATATAAGTTAGGACGGATTTGAATAAGAAATGAAGGGTTTATGATGATTTTGCTCAAGAACGACGAAGAACGACGAAGAACGACGAAGAACGATGAAGAACGATTAAAGAAAGTGTTAATTAGATCTTAATTTGATTTATTGTAAAATGAAAAGTTGTTAGTGAGTAAGTGTGAGAGGAGCCGTGTACATATAGAAGAAATATGGAGTCGGGTTTTGAAATTGGTGTTACGGGATTGACTCGGGTTTAATAATTATATTACGGTAATTAATTAGATATTATTCGGCTTTATAATAGTTTAATGAAATATCTAGATATTAATTAGATATTATGTGATTGTAAACAAAAGAAAAGAAAATATCTAGCTTAAGAGAGGAGAAAGAGACGTGAGAAACAAAGAGAAATCGGGTCTGTTTTTAAGCGATTGCGGAATTTAAGGTGACAGACCGATAAAGTTACAAATATCTTAGATATTTTTATTAGTTTAATCATATTAATTAAAAGATCTAATATGAGTGGAAAAAAAAGTGACATGGGGCGTGTGACTCATGCAAGAGTCGGGTTTCGGGTTTGTTTCGGGATTTACGATGACTCGGGAATAGTTAAATGATGCTCGGGTTTAAACCGTAAAACCTTATTATAAATTCCGAATAAATTCCAAATAATTTTATTAAATTATCATAAATTCTAATAAATCTAAATAAAAATAAATTAAAAATATTATTTTTTTAAATAAAATTTCGGTCTTCAAAATTACAAGGCGAGTCGGGAAAGTCAACGAAAGTCAAAGTCGAATTAAAAGTCAAGAAAAGTCAAAGATGACTTAAAAGTCAAGAAAAGTTTATGACGACTTAAAAGTCAAGAAAAGTCAATGACGACTTTAAAAAGTCAAGAAAAGTCAAAGACGACTTAAAAGTCAAGAAAAGTCAAAGATGACTAAAAACGGGATTTTCATGAAATCTCTCAGAAATTCCAAATACGAACTCGGACTTTCAAAATACGACTCGAAACAATAAATTCTATTTTAAAAACTTAACCTTGCTGAAAAGTATCCTTAAGAAATTTTACTAGAAAAATTGGGTACTTTTCGGGTTGTTACAATCACCCCTCCTTTTTAAAAAGTTTCGTCCTCGAAACTTAGAAGAAGGAAAGTAACATATATGTAGGTCTATTTCAAAACTGTTAAAAATATATTTGTAATAAAATATAGGGTCTTATCAATGGAACGGAAGGTTCTCGTCTGCAGTTAAGAACATCGACGTCCCAAGTCAAAGATTTAAAAGATACATTTTCGCATCAATAAATGAGAAAACTAGTTATCGAACGTCTCCAATAACAAGTCTCAACACTCCTTGACGGTAAAATACTTGAAATTATAAAACATTTCCAAAAGCTTTTAGTTCAAAAATTTCATAGTAAAAGTAATAACTCTACTATCTATGCTTAAAATTTCTAACTAAAGCTTCTAATAATCTATTTAAAAAAAATGATATTCGATAGAAGGAACGGAATATTCGAAAGAATAAATCGAATAGAAAGAGAGAAGAAAGAAGGAGATTTGAAAGTTTTCTCAAGGATAGAATAGAAATAAGTAGACAATACCCGAACGTAGAGCGACTCGAACATCGAAATCACGAATTGAGATACTAAGAGATACGTCCACACGAATAAAAAGGACTAAAAATTGGAAGGATTGAAAGGTAGCGGATTGCCTAAGGATCAATTTGAGGGAAGAGCGAGAAATGAACCACAATACTATCTTTCATCTATGAAAATTCAAATGTCGATCGTAACTCGACAACACTAACTGCACCAGAATCTAGTCCTCAAGAGAGTGCAATATATTCTCAACATTTTTAATCATCAGATTCCTACCAAAATATTTCATAAGCATGACACATCAAGTAACAACTCCCAATTATTCAAATTCAATTAAAATCTTCTAAGGTCCATCGATACGGTAAACTCCATAACTCACAACCCATGAAAGATTTATTACGAACTGTAATCTTCTTAGCTCCATCAAAACTCTTATTGGAAACTACCATCAAAATATTTATAATTAGGGAAACAAGATCGCTAACAACCACAAAGTAAAAGAGGCTTACTATGACATCCTTTGATCCAATTTATTTCAAAAATTCATTATCCTAAGCTATTAACAATGAACTTTCTCATCTTCAAAAGTTAAAACACAAATCCTCAAAAGAGATTAGTCACCCAATCTCATTTCACTTAACTTTTGCCAATTATAGGGCAATGCGACCGTAAATCAATTTATTTAGCTCCTTCAAACTCTCAATACATCGGTTTTTTTTTTTTTATGACAATATTCCTCAAGTTGTTCATCCTATCCTAATTTCACAAAGTAATTATTCCCGTTAGGGTCCAACATTTAAAGACCACAATTTTCCAAGTAACACTTAAAGAATCACTAAAATTCTTAACCACATCTACCAACTATACTTATGATTATTTTGATCCCCAAAACGATATTGCAACATTAAGCCAAACATCATCATTACATCCCAAGGTATTTCCATCATAGATTACATCATCGAACCTCGCTTATATCTATAATCCTCAAGTAATATGGTTCAACTTCCCACGAAACCTTACTACTTCAAACGAGTCCCCGATACCATAAGGTAAGATCATATATTTAAATCCAAGAACTATAGCCAAAAGCTTTTCCACCAAGACTATACTCACAAACACTAATATTCCACAAAATTCTAAGTTCTTCCGACTAAGTATAATATACCTCAAACCATGGTAAGATTAAGGAACTATCAATACGTAATCCAAGAGGCAAATAGGTTGGAATAGAAAGAAGCACCTAATGGAAGGCAGCAGGGCAATATACTCTAAGGGACGAGAGAATTCAAAGATGAAGAAGAAATTCACTTCAATTAGGCTTTATAAATCTTCAAATCTTCGGTAGAGGATACTCCTTCTAGGTAACACATATTCCACCACAAAGCGTAATATTGCTCCAAGCAATTTGGCTAGCCACCCAAGCATAGCCTCCTTGGCAATTGTCTTCTTTATGAGGAGGGACCTGGTTGGCAGCAACAACGATTTCTTCTACACGAGGTCCAACCGTCTTCATAAGAAACAAAACAAATTAAGTTACTCCTAACAATTAGCATAAACAAATAGACTACAACATAAATCCTAATCTACCCATCCTACCATTCTATCTCACAAGTTTATTATTTTATTAAGGTCAAGTTATTTATACTAGGGTACACAAACGTGCGTCGGGAGCAAAAATGCTCTGATACCAACTGTGACACCCTCAAATTTGCGGAAAGAAAAAAATAATTTAACTAATAAATATGAGAATACATAACAAAGGTGTCATAAATAAAAAGGTTCATAACGAAACGGAATTAATATTATACATAAAAAAGTATCTGGAACGGGAGACATATCTCCCGTATAAATACAGAAATAAGAGAGTGTATAATATATACAATCCTAAGAACCGAATATAGGTCCAAGGTAAATACTTCGCTCGCTAGCTCGTCAATGTACCCAAGTATGCATCACAAACCTGCCAACCTCATTACATTATAACAACGGAAGCCACAGTCCAGTGGGGAGTAACTTAAACTACTTCACGAGTTCTCCCAGCCACGAAATGTCCGGTTTAATGAAATGAATAACATAAAAATGCAATGTATATAGAAAATACAAAACCTTACATATATGATATGCTTTTCATGTTTATGAAACAATAACTAAAATATAACCTAGCATGTGAAAGCTATCATGTGAATCCGTTATCGATCTATAACAAGAGGTAGGGAAGCTGGTATGCTAGCTCAGAGGTTACCTTTAAAACATGGCCATGATACCCTCGACCCTAATCAACACGTAATCATGTGAATCAGTTAACAACCGGTAATCCAAACTCTATCAACCTTAGCCGGCTTGCATCTCACCTTCTAAGATTCATAGAATCATCAAACATGAAAGACCAATACTTCTACAACCAGGCATAAGTTCTTAGTACAGTCAATAGAAGACTTCTGTAACTCGAGTCTATACCACGAGGTAGGATATACTTAAATATTTAGGCTCAACGGTCACGCTAATGACATGGCCAAAATACCAAGCACACATCTGGGCTCAGCGGTTACCTTTAAAACATGGCCCAGATCTAAAGCACATATCTTAGCTCAGAGGTTACCCTAATAACATGGCCAAGATACAACTCTACCCTAATCCTAGACTGCGCAGACCCAGAGAAGTGCGGAAAAACATCGCACCCAAGACTCATCACATGAGTACCCCTAAGGAGATCCACCAAAGGGTTGGCTAGTACTTAAACTGACTCCATTTCCCAAAGTGGAAGCAATGGCAGCCATACCCCGACTTGGATATAAACCCCCCAAGCCGGGACACAAAAGCTATCAAGCTGTAAACTCCATATGCTCGTTAAAGACGGTAAGGCCTATCGATGTCATGGTCCAAGATACTCATTTAGAATTAGAATGGTCAAGACGCCATATACTCATAATTCTCTATGGGTACTTAGTCAACACGACACCAACCATATAATTAAACAGTCACGGGAAAAACTTTCCTATCATGTGACTAATTGCATATAAATCATATTCAAATAACATATCGCCTCATATCTACTAAGGCTAATTCATTAATTAAATACAACCTTACTTGAAGACAAATCCCCGACCCGAGTCCCGCGACGGGTCATCAGTCAAAACGTGGCTGACTAGATCTTAGTTTGACCAAACCCGTTTGGTCAAACCGGCTAGAAACAGAGTCTTAGCCATCGAGGCTTGAACATAAGAATATCACATTCATTTCATGTTATTTCATTCTATTTCTAACATGTGAATTATTAAATCATACAAAACCCCGCTTGACTTAAAGGATATCAATTTAAACTACCATCTCGTATTATAATTTCTAACATGTGAGAAATAATAATATATATTGAAAAGCTTTTAATTAAATAATTTACTTATTAAAAGTTCCCACTTGCTAAATATTACAAAACACGATAAAATAACAA
>JAIUZE010008618.1:0-46441 GCA_022085475.1 Heliosperma pusillum | reverse complement strand
TTTGACTCGCTGGCTTCTTGAATGGGTGGGCAGATGGATCGGATTGATTGGCTGGCAAGTTGACTCTCTTCCAGAGCATAGATTGAAACCAGGCACTATCAGAATAGGGCAGCTCGTTAACAGACTTCTTTCATAAAGTCCAGCCGTTCCATAATCCCTCTCGCGTCATCCTATTCTACGCTCCGGCTTGTCCAATATTGGCATTCCCAGGGAGTTGGTCTAAGCCTCTGAATTTTCTTACCCTTTGTAGGTATAGGTACGGGATTTTAGCATAAAGAAGCGATATTATGCAAAATGGGCCTAGATTTCATTAATTCTTTTTAATAAGGGCTATAAGTCAACTTCCTCTTCCGAGGGTCTCGCTGCCAGAGAAGAAAAGAATCCCTGGGGAGAAAGGAAGAGGGAAAGAAAGAGAGCGCCAAGCGAAAAGACTAGGTTTAGTCTTTCCCTTGAATGATGGAGCAGACCTTTTCCCATTCTACGAGCCCTCTGCCCCACGCATCTAACCAGCTCGCGTGGTTCACCGGTTCCACCGACTAGACCCTTAGAGTGATTCAGTCGATACAGAGGTGCGCTCTTTTTCTCGTCTTCAGAGAAGGCTGCCTCTGAAAGCCCAATGAGCTTTGGGTGCCCTTGCCCCCTTCAATTAGAATAGATCTTGATTTAGTGTCCTGGGTAGCTCAGCCCCAACCAAGAATCCCCACGGAATTCCAAGAATTTTTTTTATACGTTCATTCCAAACAGCAAGCCTCTAGAATGAGTTTGACCTTTTTCTTAACTCCGCTGCTGAGACGGCTGGAGAATTTGATTACGACGGCACTTCAGATCGAGCCGTGCTCATTCTGCGATTTCATTTGTCGTAGTCACTTTGTTACACTGTTCTTATCCCCTTCTATAAGGGACGAGCGGTCTAGTGTCCGAGCCGATTGATCAGACGAGGGAGTCCCATGCCTTAGTTTGTGGATCGCGGTCTCACACACTAATCCCTACAGGTGCCCATAGTAGGCCGGCCGCCCTACCTAAACCAATCATCGGCGAGGTGGGCTTATGGATGCGAGATGTAAACACCCTTACAGTTCCCTGCGCCCTTACGCCTAAGAAAGAGGCGTAAGTGGCTTGAAAGGCATGCAAGCGATGATTCGCATCAACCTGTCCTTGGAGAAGAGCAGGCTGGCATTTGGAGAGTTGTTGTGGTCGTTACTTTAAAGAATGTATTTAGTTTAAATAGTAGTTAGTTTTGGGCCAGTTAGCGAGGGAAGAGAGGTAACCCAAGAAAGATAGTGGGTCAAGAAAGATAATTGGTTATGGGGCACTTGTGGTCCCACCTTACACAAGCATATTCTCCAGGTTTGTCTAGGAAGAAAGGGTCGCTGAAGATGTTTCATCTCACAACACGAGACAGGCTTCGTTCCTCGACCTGGTATACGAGGCTCTCTAAAAGCCTACCCGCTCACATCTAACTCTAGTCCTCTCTCCCGTGTGCGGTTTCCACTGGATCTGCGACTGGTGGATTGTCCTGCTGCTTGCTTATCGGTCTTTATCTTACGCTATGGGTGCTGCTCCTTCGCCATTTGTGGTGCTGGTTCAAATGTGTCCTCAAGCTTCCAGACAGAGGAAGCTTTCTTTTGATTCGTCAGCAGCCAATTATTTCTTTCTTTAACCGGAACATCTGCTAGTTGGCTGTGAGATGGTACATAGGTAGGATTTACACGGGTGAGCACTAAAAGGGGGAGTAAGTAGCTTAACTTAATAGGGACTTAGCTAAGTAGCTTAACTTAATAGGGCGCCACGGCTCCTCTAGGGATGGAAGTAGGCCCAGCCCAGGCTTGTGCGGTAAGATAGGAGATACGCGTCTTTATTAGTTCCTTTCTTAGACAGTAATCAAGGTGCAACACGCAAAACCAAGGGCGTAGTGATTGGTGTATTGATCTTTTTTGGGAAGCGAGTGTGTGCGAGTTGTTTATTTCAAGAATAGGTTGGATTCAACCAGCTGTACCTTTATTTTCTTTAGAACTAGGGACTAAAGGTGCATGATTTCGAATTTGCGTGAACTAGCGCGGACCAATCAAACTTCACTCGCCGACAGATCTCAATCTCGAACCAATTATCTTTCTTGACCCACTATCTTTCTTGGGCTGACTAAGGCTAGATAGTCAGTGGTTTGGTAGCAGGATCGGCACAAGCTGCTTTCACGCTATCTGGAGAACGAGATACTTGAGGACGGATTTGTCATGAAACCATGAACACCAATCCTAGACCTAGGAATCTCTCAAAATTAAACTTATGAGGGGGATAACGGACACTTTATAAGTGAGAAATCTAAAAGCATACCTTGGGCACTCGCCCTAAATTGTCGTACAGGAAGTCTTTCAAGATAGGCACACTTTCTTTTCTAAGAAACCTCTTTTTTTTAAGACGAAAGACGCCCATAAAAAAGAGAAGAATCAAAGGAGCGGAGGATCTATGGTTCGTGAGACAGTTCGGTCCATATCCGGTGTGGGCGTTAGAGCATTGAGAGGACCTTTCCCAAGTCCCGGCTCCAAGTTGTTCAAGACTAAAATAATAGTGGCGTTGAGTTTCTCTTCGTCCTTGGTCTACGAAGGAGTGATCCTGCTATGGGACACCACACCACGTGCCGCTCCATCCTGCATTCATTTGTTGAAATTATTCTTCAAGCGCATAAGCTGCCCTTTGTTTGCCTTGCCCAAGCATTCTAAAAAGGAGATCGAGGAAGAAAAGATGGCTTGCCAAAGATCCTACTTCTACAATTGGTAGGTCACCGCCTCTCCCTAGGGGTCGAGCTAGCCTTCTTTTAGCTTCCTCGCTTGGAGGCTTTTTGAAAGCTGAGCACGATGAAATATGTGCTGGAATGGGTGCTGGACCTGGGGATGTGAAGTATCCAGTGGGAATTTTTGACATGTCGCTTCCAATTGTACTATTCTACAGTGCAAAAGCATGCTAAAGCCGGGAGTAGGGGAGGGAAGCATCGACAGAGTCCTGACTGGCTAAAAAACGGGCTCTCTCCTTGACGTATTGATGGTTCCATCCAACACCTGCGGCACAAAGAAATTTTTTACCTAAAAGAAGAACTTGCAGTGCTGTTTAGCCGGGGTAACACTCATTTTTTGCGGCAACCACCATTAGGCTTCATGAATGCGAGCTCATCGAACTTAACTTGTAGAGTGAGACCTGTGCCGCAAGCTGCCTTAAAGGCTTCACCTGAAAAAGGAGCTATAAACCCATAAGTGCAAGCTACCATAGGATCTTTAAATAGAAAAAAATCTATAGATTGGGAATTTTGGACTATCCAACGTCGGCAGTCTATGGGAATTTTATAAGAAGTTGCGCTGGCGTATTGACTTAGTACGTCTCATCTGCTGCTTTATCCGCCGTCTCTGCGGCCGCCAAAAGCCTACCCTCCATCGGATATTGAGTAGGTTGACCCGGGAAGAGATCCGGACTATTTATCTTTCAGTTAAGATCGTCTAGCTTTCAACAGCGTAGAACACATTATGAGAGATGTTGAAGGGGGCTGGTTGCTCCGTTATATGCATGCTAATGGGGCATGGCAAAACGCATATCTTGCTTGCTTTTGAAAGGCACAATCCATCTTTGGTCACAGATGGCTATTCAACTTTCCAGCTATGCTATTTTATGCCCTAATAACCCCCACCTTCGGCTCTTTCAGTGGCAGTGGCGGGCTGTCTTCCGGACCGGGCTTGGACCATGTCTCCCGAACAATCTCAGTAGCGAACCAGCTGACACATCAGCAAGAAATGCATTTGATTGCGAGGGGCGAGTTTATGAGCGCTCGAACGAATGTGAGAGGAATGAAATACTTGACTTGCCAGGAGAGGAACTCGAATCCGTTCTCGCTTCATTCTCTCATACTCATAAAAGCAGGAAAGGACTTGTCTCAGGTCACATCGAAAAAGAGGTCTATGGACCTTCGACTCCTACATGGCATTGCATATGGCCGACCATGGTTTGGAGCAAGAGGAATCGGGTTCCATAGAAACCTACTGTGATTTGCCCTTCCCCTCGACCAGAGGTAGCTGACCTTTTACCTCTAAAGAAAGGTACGTAGTTGCTTATGCGGCAGAGAATCACTAGGTTGAAACCTATTCCCTATGGAGAGGTCGCCGAGCGACAGGATGCACCCTGCCGGCATGGATGCCCAGGCCGGGCAATTCAGGCGGTAAGAACCTAAGTCCCAGTACAGCAAAGCTTGCCCTCGTTCCTTTTCTCTGTACTTTATTAAAAGGTGCTATCTTGAGTAATGTAAAAAAATAACGAATTTGTTTTGACAGATGAAACGGAAGCGGGTTCGACCCTTCCT
The DNA here is from genome assembly GCA_022085475.1 of Heliosperma pusillum. NCBI lineage: Eukaryota > Viridiplantae > Streptophyta > Magnoliopsida > Caryophyllales > Caryophyllaceae > Heliosperma > Heliosperma pusillum. Next base: position 42,102 of record JAIUZE010008618.1, on the reverse strand, counting down.
TAGGGATAGGAAGCGATGGGCTTGCCCGTAACCGCCTTTGGCACCGCTTCTCTTGTCTTAGAGTTTAGGGGCCGGCTTCCTTTGATCCTAGCCGAGATGAAACTGCTTTTCCACTCGATTATTGAAACGAGACAAGGGAAAGAGAGCATGTTAGCGCGACGGGACCAGGCCAAAAATAAAAAGAATACTAAATATATAGTTGAGGTAATTGCCCCCGCCAGTACCGGAAGTGATAATAAAAGGCGATCCTCCCGGTGAACTGACCGTACCCCAAACCGACACAGGTGAACAAGACCCTACTATCCTTAGAAAGCTGGACCGTGCGTTAGTACTTACCACAGGGAATTCCTCTTTCAAAATACGTATAGGAATTGGGCAGGCAAGCCTCTTGCTCCCGAGTTTCATACCAAAAGTGCTTAAAACGATGCCTCTTGAAAACGTGTTGGAGGGTTAAGATCCAATTAAAGTTTTCAACCCCGGAACGGCCTTAAGAGAGGCCCGTCATAGGGCAACTCAGTCTGCCCTTCTGTAACAGAACTTGGGCCCGCGGTTTACTGGCTGTGATAAGATTTTTAAGGGAGTTTGAAGAGTAAATAAGATAGGAACTCTATTCTTAAGGTAACCTCTATTTAAGATGTGATTTCATTTGTTATATGTATTTTTAATTTTATATATTAATCACTAAATGAACTATCATTATTATATATGCTATTGATTGAACAAATCTTCTTATCGCTTATCGATTGAAGACTTCTTTCCCAAGCCTATTTGACCCACCTAAAGGAAGCATTCTCATATCTTATAGTACGGGACCCCGGTGCCATGTGCCTATACTCTCTACACTCTCGCTACATATCTTCCACTCGCATTAAGGAAGCCAACCAATCCAAACAATCTATCTAGCCTAGTCCAGACAGAGGCACCGCCCATCCTAAATTGCATTCTGGAATGAGAGGACTCACATAGTATATATCATGAGCATCTTAGCCCACTAACTCACATACCGTCAGCCCACAACCACAATAAGAATGAGCCTATGGAGCACGAGGAAACTTTGGCCTACTTCGAGGATATAGCCAGGCTTTGCTTGAAGCAATCTCGTCTTCTATTTGATTTGATATGAACAGAGAAGAGAGTCATCAATCAATAAATATTTTTTATTCTTTCTTTTATCTTTTAAATTGAATTTATAATAAAATTCTATTTTATTTCTTAATTTAATAACTTACAGAATTTTAATTCCTTACCTAAAGTATTAAATTAAAAATAATTTAACCGATCAGGATTCTTTGACTCTCATTTTTTTCAATTGAAAAATACTAAGATAAAGAATTTCTATTATTTCATAATTTTGTTATGATTCTTGTCTCGAAGTGATATACAGTCTAAAGGTCAAAGATAATTGTACAATCAATATTTTAATTGTAAAATTTCTACTCGTACTCGACCAAACTTATTTAATTAAATAGAAAAATTCGTGCTGATGAAGCGAACGAAAGAATGCCCTGAAAGACCTCGAGCGCTAGTGAAAGGAAGTAAGAGCCAAGCCCTTCACTAAGCTATTTATTTCTTCGATTCGTGTTTTCGGCAAGGCAAAAAGGTGAACTCGGAGAAGCCTCTTTATATGTAATTAAGTTTGTCAGCCTTTGCTAGCATTCGTTAGAATCTTCAGTCTTATTTGAGAAAAAAGAAGTGACACTTTCTTGTCTTTTTGGCTTACTTATTGGCACCTTGGACCACGAATTGAGCTTGAGCCTTCGATGAGTCCTACCTTTCTAATACTCTAGTAAGTTTCTTGACCCCGAACTTAAATTTCAAATAAAAAGATTCCAACGCTTCCTGGAAATTTTACTTAAACCTTATAAAATAACAAAACCACAAGCCTGTAGGTCTTCCTTGGAATTCTGGTCAATCACTTTAGGCGAATTCATAAAAATGGTGCTTTTTCTTGGATCGAAACCTGAAACTGCCGGGCGAATAGACCTTATTTCATTCTAATTCTTTACCTATATATTTCTTTGATTCACGCTTTAGGTGTTTCAGCTGCTTTCGAAAGTACTTGTTCTCATATTATGAAAAGTGAGACCACTCAATCGAATTCTCGTCGCGTTTGGAACAATCTTTTGATTACGCGCAACAAGAACAATAGTTGCATAGCCGCCTTTTCACTCCTTGGACTTTGACTCTTTACGCTGCGAAAAGAGAAAGGAAGGTGGTTTCGAATTGGTTATATTATATAAGTTAAGAGCCAGATTCCAGTATCTAAGATAAGGGACTTTTTTAAGATGATCCCACCAGAAAGGTTTATCAATCCTTGGTAAAAGTGGTCTAAAAGAGCAAAACCTGAAAAAGTGTTGCCATTTTACGGATTCTTTATAAATCTCCTCTCTTGTTTCACGCTTTAGTTGCTTTCTTTGTCACTCGAGCTTTTGACGTGAGCAGTAGGATCAAGTTCCCAGTAAAGATTGCTACTTATTAATATAATATATATTATATATAGTGGAGCCATGATCTCCAATATCATCTGAATCGGCACCATCTTCTGCCCTTGAATCGACGGCCTCTTCGTCTTATTCCTCTACTTTGTTCTGTGTATCTTGTTGAACTTCTTGTTCCTCGGGATCTGGTAGAATTCGTTCTTTGCCCGTGTCTTTGTTTCCTTCTTTTCTTGTGAAATGGGTAGACTCGGTACCTTACTGCTGGATGGTCCCCAATAAGCCAAGACAAACCAAGTAAATTACAGGTAGAGTAAGGACCTATCTTTCCAGCATATGAAAAAGTGTATCCTGCATAAGCTCCAACTGCACCAACGGCAGAAAGGGCTGCTTCTTTTGGACCAACACCCACCGACACTTCCTTGCGGAGAGCTCAGTTTCACCTCGAATTTCTTTTAGTTTCCCGTGCTTTTGGGCAAACAACAGTCACTTTCCCCGATAAACTGAGACCTATTTGTGAGTCTTCCACTGTTTGCTGGGGAATTTGGTTGAAAATGGTCTAAAAGATCAAAACCCATTGTAGGAGATTGAAACGAGGTACGAGGGTAGGAAAAGCCCCTACGCCAGTTGGCGATCGAATTCTTATACCTTTGCACGGAATTAACTGTTCAGTTAGTCTCCTCTTCCTGGTGCTCGAGTCATTTCATGCCTTCACGCGGCATAAGGATATGCCCCAAACTATTCATTAAGAAAGCAACCGCTGCTTGCTCGAGAAAAAGAAGGAATTCCGTTTGCATGGCTGTTTAATCAATGAAAGGGTTACATTAACTATACTTTGAAGGTCCCAAGTTGGAACAAACCCGGGCTTTCCCTAAGCGCATCGGCTGCGTCTTCAGCTAGTAGGGTGGTTGCCAGAGCTCCCAACATTCCTAATCCAAGACTCCCTTGCTACCAGGATCTTTTCTCTTTAAAGCAGGACGAATAATCACACTAAGGCATCAACAGCCTGTCCTCGATCAACACCGGAATCTCCTTTTAGTATTGATAGAACTGAGACTTAGGAACTACTCCTACGTTGGCTACCTCTTGATCGGGGTTTGGGACTTATGAATAGATGAGTTCGGTTTCTTGTACTGAGGTTCTGTTTTCTCGTGGAACGTCTAAACTAGGTTGCTTGCAGAGAGGGTACCTATATAAGCTAGGTGGTCCCAAGAAAGGAACTAAAGATTATAAGAGTCCTACTGTATAATTAATGGGACCTTCCTCCAGGAATAGCATCTCCAACATTGGCAAAAGCCCCAACATCATCTCCAGCAAAAGCTACTCTTTCAAAAGCACCTTCAACAGCAGCAAGCCCCTCTTCGCCAATTGAATCCATAAATATTGAAGAGCCCGCCTTAATGGACAATCGGGAACTTGAATCTAAAGCCTTGTATTCTTGACTTCCAATCATACCTTCTCGTTACCGGCTGCGCCCCCTCACGTAGAAAGGGGGGGCTTCTGCTATAGAGCCACTGTCTCCTTATTATTAAGCAATCACAAACCTAGCTTCAAATAAATGACATCAAACCCTAGCCAAATAAAGGCACTCGTATCTAAAGACCTAGATTCCATCATTGGCCATTTTAGTCTAATCAAAACCTCTGTTGCCCTGCCCTCGAAGGTCCTACCACTGGAAGACTATAAAACCGCGCTTTTTCTTAAGCTAATCATCGTTGGTAGAAACGGCTGCTTTGACTTATCTTTCCTCGCTTGAAGTTAGGCTCAGTACCTATTTAAGCTAGGGAGGGGGTCCCTGCTTATTGATATAAGGGGTAAGAATACTGGTCTATAAGACAAGACCTCTCTTTACAAACTCCAACAGCATCAAAAGTCGGTTCACCAGCCGCTGTTCCTTCAACAGCTTCTTCATCATATGCCTCAAAAGCCCCGTTGGCTACTTCGTCTTTGACTGAGACTTATGTAACTGGGACTGCGCCTTCCTTTTCTGAAAGCCGTGTAGGGCTGATTGGTCACCACCCTTTTCCGTTGCCATAACCATAAAAGGACTAGGAGTTTACCTCATAAAATGAGGGTACTATAGTCGCAGAGGTAATAAGTTTCTCATATAGTGGTAACATCCTATTCCACGTTCTGGAATAAAAGAACTCATCCTCAGCCTCATTCTGTTCCCGAGGAAGACTATTTTACCTCGTGAAATGATTTTTCTCTCTGAAAGTAGAGTGAGGCGGGAAACCAATGCCAAGTGCATCGTTCCGGAACTCCACTCGCTCCAGAACTTTAGGAAAAAGCTGTATTTGCAGGTGAGACAGGTCCCATTTCTTTTGAACAAGATAATTTTGTCTCGAGCAGATGATAGACCTTCGAAGTCAACATTGGGGTTTGATCATACATACAATAATGCAGGAACAGACTAAGAAGCCAGTTCCCCTCTTGCCTTAGCGTCCTTAGCGTCTTAGTGCTTAGGTTGTTAAAGTCTTAATTGGGGTTTTAACAAAAAAACTGCAGTGATATTATAGGGGTGTGTTAGGAATTGGACCCTAGACTCCTATCTAGCACTGGATATGGATGTTACTCAACTCCCACAGCTCAACACAGGGAATCAAACAACAAACTAGACTAGCTAAGGCTCCTTACCACAGCCAAGCACAGGTAAGCAGACTTGAACTAAACAACAAGCAAACACCCCACAGTCTATGCACAGGGATATCTAACTTGCCACAGACTTAGATCAACAACCACAGCCTAGCACAGGAAGTTATCTGGCCTGACTTTCAACCAAGACAATGCATAAGTTGGAAAGATTTTAGAAATGAGAACAATGCTCAGTTTTTTCATTCAATAATCAACTGCCTTGTACAAAAGAGCATGGGTCCTTATATAGGCCTCAATGCTTGATCTGATTACAACCCTAGAGTATCATCTAAGGGCCAAGATTAACTATTAAAAGATGACAAAATACTGGCTAGAAATACAGACTGCTAATGCCAAAAGAAAAACAATAAAACAGACAAAATGCAGACATTTGACAATGACATGCTCCAGGTTGTGTTTGTTGCTTGGTGTTGGCTTGGAACTTGTGGACGAGGCTCATCAATGCTCCTTGACCTTCTTCTGCAGTAGTTCTAATAGTAGGGAAGACAAGGAAAGACTTTTGGAGATAGTCTTTCAGTTTTTAGCTAGAAATGGAAAGACTGCTTTATGCTTTATGCTTTGGGTAGGCTGTTTTGATTTGGATTTTTAGGGTAGTTGTGTTGTGTTTTGGAACTGGTTCCCTAGGACTTTTTTGGACCTAGGTGGGTAAGGTTTTAGCTGGGCTTGGTGGTAGCTGGTGGTTCAGAGTGTGGTGGTAGTTATGCCTTCCCCAAGTGACTGGTGTAGGCTGTTTTTGTGATTTTGTGGTGGGGTGTTGGTGGGCTTGTCTTTGGCTTGCTTGGCTCGTGTCTTGGCTCGTGTCCTGGCTCGTGTCCTGGCCAACATTGCTCAGCTTGCAGCTTCCCCTTTTGTTACCCATCCCTTGCCCCCAGATTGACCCTTGGATACCCATGTAGACCTCCCCTTGGTTACCAATGCTCACCCCTTGATCCCCCTTGGCCTGCCCCCTGTCCCTAGTGTTGAATTCTGCCCTGCCCTGTGCCCCAGCTCCTGCTGCATCCTCCCCTGGTTGAATTGGGCTTGTCCTCAAGCCTGTAGCCTCCTCATCTCCAGAATCCCCATAGTATGGACTGAGATCCCCTACATTGAAAGTGCCATGAACCCCATAGTCTCCTGGTAGATCAACCTTGTATGCATTAGGACCAACACTTTCTATGATTTCAAATGGACCATCAGCTCTAGGCATGAGTTTGTTCTTCCTCCTAGCTGGGAACCTCTCCTTCCTCAAGTGGAGCCACACTAAATCCCCTGGCACAAACTCCTTCTTGGACCTAGGAACCTTGGACTGTTTCTTGTACCTCTCATTTGCCCTTTCTATTTGCTTTCTGACTGACTCATGAAGCTTCACCATCTGCTCAACCCTCCTCTTTGCATCAAAGTTCACTTCCTCCCTTGGTATGTTAGCTAATTCCAGTGGCATAAGTGGATTAATCCCATAGACAACCTCAAATGGACTGTGACCTGTGGCAGATGAGGGTGCTCTGTTGAAAGCAAACTCAGCATGAGCTAGCTTCAAGTCCCAATCCTTCAATGACTTGCTTACCAGACACCTCAAGATCCTCCCTAGAGTCTTGTTTGTGACCTCAGTTTGGCCATCAGTCTGAGGGTGGTGAGAGGTGCTGAACAAAAGCCTGGTCTTCAAGAGCCTCCATAGTGTTTTCCAGAAGTAACTCATGAACTTAACATCCCTGTCTGAGACTATTGACTTAGGAACCCCATGTAGTCTCACAATCTCCTTCAAGTATAGCTCAGCAACACTTGCAGCATCCTCAGTCTTCTTGCAAGCCACAAAGTGAGCCATCTTGCTAAACCTGTCAACAACAACCATTACAGAATCCTTACCTCTTTGTGTCCTAGGTAGTGCAACAATAAAGTCCATGCTCACATCCTCCCAAGGTTTGTTTGGCACTGGTAGTGGAGTGTAAGGTCCAGTCTGGAAAGAACTCTTGGCTTGTTGACATGTGGAGCACCTCCTGAGGACAACCTGAACATCCCCTATCATCCTGGGCCAGTAGAATTGATCCTGCAGTATTTCAAGTGTCTTTTGAACCCCAAAGTGTCCCCCTAGTCCTCCTGAGTGTACTTCCCTGATGAGTAGATCCCTGTAAGAACCCCTTGGGATGCATAGCTTGTTTCCTTGGAACAAGAACCCCTCCTGCAGCATGTACTTCCCCCCTTGAGTCCTTCCTCCTCCAGTTTGTGTGATCCATTCCTCAGCAAAGTCAGGGTCCTCCTTGTACAATTCTTTCAGAAATTCAAACCCCAACACCCTTTGCTCCATGACTGCTAACAAAGAATGCCTCCTTGACAGTGCATCTGCCACAACATTCTGTTTCCCCTCCTTATACTTACTAGAGAATGTAAAGGATTGTAGAAACTCTACCCACTTGGCATGCCTGTGATTCAGCTTGTGTTGGCCACTGATATACTTCAATGCCTCATGATCTGAGTGCAGAACAAAAGGCTTTGGCTTCAAGTAGTGCCCCCAATGCATGACTGCTCTGATGATGGCATAGAATTCCTTATCATAAGTGGAGTACTTGAGCTTGGCACCATTCAGTTTCTCACTGAAATAAGCAACTGGCTTTTGCCCTTGTATCAACACTGCCCCAATGCCAACCCCACTAGCATCACATTCCACCTCAAACAGCTGATCAAAGTCAGGTAGTTTAAGGATTGGAGTCTCACACATCAACCTCTTGATCCTCTCAAAGGATTGTTGGGCCTCCTCAGTCCACTGGAACTCCCCTTTCTTCAAGCACTCAGTGATGGGTGCTACAACTGAACTGAAGTTCTTGATGAACCTCCTATAGAATGAAGCCAACCCATGGAACCCCCTTACCTCAGTGATGGTTTTAGGTGTAGGCCATGTTTGAATGGCTGCAACCTTCTCCTGATCAACTGAGATTCCTCTTCCTGACACAATGTACCCTAGAAATGCAACCTCCTCAACCATGAAGGTACACTTCTCTAGCTTCCCATACAGCTTCTGCTCCTTTAAGATCCCAAAGATTGTTTCAAGGTGCCTGAGATGTTCCCCTCTGCTGCTACTATACACTAGGATGTCATCAAAGTAAACCACAGCAAACCTGCCCAAACAAGGCCTCAACACTTCTGTCATAAGTCTCATGAAGGTGCTTGGTGCATTGGATAGTCCAAATGGCATGACAAGCCATTCATACAGACCATGTTTTGTCTTGAATGCAGTCTTCCATTCATCCCCCTCTCTGAGCCTCACCTGATGGTAACCCTGCCTTAGATCAATCTTAGAAAAGACCTGAGCTCCACTTAGCTCATCAAGCATGTCATCTAGCCTTGGAATGGGGAACCTATACTTGACTGTAATGTTGTTGATTGCCCTGCTGTCAGTGCACATCCTCCAGGTGCCATCCTTCTTGGGCACTAGTAGAGCAGGTACAGCACAAGGGCTTAGGGACTCCCTCACAAACCCTTTGCTCATAAGCTCCTCAATCTGCTTCTGCAACTCCTTGGTGGCAGTTGGGTCACTCCTGTAGGCTGGCCTATTTGGCAGCACAGAACCTGGGACCAAATCAATGTGGTGCTCAATCCCTCTTAGGGGTGGTAGTCCATCTGGTAACTCTCTTGGAAAGACCTCCTTGTATCTCAAGATCAAAGGTTCAACCTCTGCTGGCAACTTGGAACCTTCCCCTTCTGTTACTTCCTTAGATAGCAAGATGATCACAGGTTGTTCTTGCTTCATCTCCTTGATCATAGCTGCCTCTGATAAAAACAACACCCCATTGACCTCCTCTGGCACATTGGGACTCCCATAATTCCTCTGGTTGGGTGGTAGAGGTGTCAAAGTTACCTTCTTTCCCCCATGCCTGAAGCTATAGGTGTTATCCCTACCCTGATGAGTGGTGTTTCTATCAAACTCCCAAGGCCTCCCTAGTAGTAGGTGACAGGCATCCATTGGTACTACATCACACAATACCTCATCTTGGTATACCTTCCCAATAGAGAAGGGCACCAGGCATTGCCTATCAACCCTCACCTCAGCCCCCTTGTTAAGCCATCTCAGTTTATAGGGGTGTGGATGCTCTTGAGTAATCAGACTTAGCTTGTTCACTAGGGTGATGGAAGCCACATTGGTACAACTTCCCCCATCAATGATCAAGTTGCATACCCTCTCTTGAATGGTGCACCTGCTTCTGAATATCAAAGACCTCTGGTCATCCTCCAATGGAGTATGTTGAGAGTGCATGACCCTCCATAGGACCAAGTTATGGCCTGTGTCAGGATGAGCCATGACCAAGTCCTGCATTGGTTCCTCCTCAGCTGTCACTACCTCTAACACCATGCTGTCATCAACCTCATACTCAACTAATCCCTCCTTCTCCCACTCTTCTACCTCCATAAGTGTCATGGTTCTCTTAGAAGGACAGTCCTTCCTAAAGTGACCATAACCTTGGCATTGGAAACATCTGATTTTGTTCTCAGTTGGGGTGGGGTTGGGTTTAGAGTTCACAACTCCCTTTCCTTTGTCTGTGGTTGACTGGCTGGTTGTTTTAGGGGTCTCTCCCATCCTAATACCACTGTAAGGTTTGTATGCAGGTCTAGTAACAGGCTTAGGTAGAGTTGGTTTGGTTTTCCCCATTTTTTCAACCCTTAAAGCTAGGTTGACAACATCATCATAGGACCACAAAGGTTGCATCCTTACTCTGGCAGCAATGCTCCTATCTAGACCCTCTAAGAATCTGGCAATCCTTTGCTCAGGTTTCTCATTGACCTCACACTGGAGAGTCAATTGCTCAAAGTCTCTTAGGTAAGCCTCTACAGACCTCTCTTCTTGTTTCAGTTTGGATAGTTTAATGAACAGATCTTGGGTGTAGTCTTTAGTGACAAATTTGTTTAGCATCTTCTTTTTCAGTTTTGACCAAGACCTAAGAGGTTCCTTACCCTCCTTAATCCTTTGGTGCTTTAAGTTGTCAAACCATAGGGATGCATACCCTTTCAATCTTAGCACAGCAACTTTAAAAGACTTAATATCAGAGTAACTTTTGTATTCAAATACCTTCTCAACATCCCTAATCCATTCTAACAGATCATCAGGGTTTAAACTACCAGAGAATTCAGGAATTTCTACCTTGAGATGCTTGTCAGTGTGCTCTGGAATCTCCTCATAAGTTCTGTTGCTTTCTCCTGAGTCTGACCCTTCTTCCTCTTGCAGGGGCTGTCCTCTTCCCATGCCCATGTAGCCACGACCTCTGCCTCTGCCTCTAGGGGGTGGTCTTCCCCTCAGTGGAGGAGCAATGTTCTCCATGACAGTGTTCAAGGCAGCCAGCACTACATTTACAGTGCCTGCTAGCTGATCCACCTTGCCTTCAATACCTGCAAGCCTCTCTTCACTCATTGGGTTATTTTTTGTGTTTTTGTTGTAGTTAGGATAACAATGGCCTCACAACCAAAGCTCTGATGCCAGAATTGCAGTGATATTATAGGGGTGTGTTAGGAATTGGACCCTAGACTCCTATCTAGCACTGGATATGGATGTTACTCAACTCCCACAGCTCAACACAGGGAATCAAACAACAAACTAGACTAGCTAAGACTCCTTACCACAGCCAAGCACAGGTAAGCAGGCTTGAACTAAACAACAAGCAAACACCCCACAGTCTATGCACAGGGATATCTAACTTGCCACAGACTTAGATCAACAACCACAGCCTAGCACAGGAAGTTATCTGGCCTGACTTTCAACCAAGACAATGCATAAGTTGGAAAGATTTTAGAAATGAGAACAATGCTCAGTTTTTTTCATTCAATAACAACTGCCTTGTACAAAAGAGCATGGGTCCTTATATAGGCCTCAATGCTTGATGTGATTACAACCCTAGAGTATCATCTAAGGGCCAAGATTAACTATTAAAAGATGACAAAATACTGGCTAGAAATACAGACTGCTAATGCCAAAAGAAAAACAATAAAACAGACAAAATGCAGACATTGACAATGACATGCTCCAGGTTGTGTTTGTTGCTTGGTGTTGGCTTGGAACTTGTGGACGAGGCTCATCAATGCTCCTTGACCTTCTTCTGCAGTAGTTCTAATAGTAGGGAAGACAAGGAAAGACTTTTGGAGATAGTCTTTCAGTTTTTAGCTAGAAATGGAAAGACTGCTTTATGCTTTATGCTTTGGGTAGGCTGTTTTGATTTGGATTTTTAGGGTAGTTGTGTTGTGTTTTGGAACTGGTTCCCTAGGACTTTTTTGGACCTAGGTGGGTAAGGTTTTAGCTGGGCTTGGTGGTAGCTGGTGGTTCAGAGTGTGGTGGTAGTTATGCCTTCCCCAAGTGACTGGTGTTAGCTGTTTTTGTGATTTTGTGGTGGGGTGTTGGTGGGCTTGTCTTTGGCTTGCTTGGCTCGTGTCTTGGCTCGTGTCCTGGCTCGTGTCCTGGCCAACATTCCTCAGCTTGCAGCTTCCCCTTTTGTTACCCATCCCTTGCCCCCAGATTGACCCTTGGATACCCATGTAGACCTCCCCTTGGTTACCAATGCTCACCCCTTGATCCCCCTTGGCCTGCCCCTTGTCCCTAGTGTTGAATTCTGCCCTGCCCTGTGCCCCAGCTCCTGCTGCAAAAACATTGATTGCACAATACTTTTTAATTTAAATATATTAATTTCTTTATTTAATTACTTACAGAATCTAAATATAAATTCTTTCATTTTTTAAATTAAAAAAAAAATCTTTTTAAGGAAAGATCTTTTCCAAGTCCAAGGTAAGATTAAGATTAAGGCGAATAATTAGGTGCAATACCCAGTGATGATTGGGTCGCATGTTTGGTACGCAAAACGATTTATGACAGTTCGTAAGTTCATCGTTAAGTGATATCTGAAATACTTGTGTCTACCCCTTGGTAATCATTTACGCGCCAGTATAGTCGTTTTGACAGTCATTAGAGTTTATTTGGAGTCCGGGTCGAAAATCGCTTCATTTTCTAGAAACAGTTTTAAAACTCCGAGTCTGAACGCGCGAAATATTCTGGATATTTTATTATATTTTCAAATTCAAACTTTTTAATAAAATATTATCTCTTATCTTTTTCAAAGGGATTTATAGATTAACCACAATTCCGTAATAGAAGCGTGGAAATATTTCTCCCGTGGTAGGAAACCTTTTGGGTAATGACGCAGCAGGTATTGCGCCTCTTCCAAGGATTGCAGTCCTGTTGCGCCTCTTCCCCAACTTGTTCCTTTCCAATGATTGAATTGTTCTACGACTCTTTCATATTTTCTACTATAAAAGAAGAGCTTTGTTCTCACTTTGAAGGGACGCGAGTGTTCCGCCCATTCTCTTATCTCTCTTATCATTCTAGACCTTGCTCTAAGCTGTCGACATCTACGTGCTTGATCAATCGACCACGTAAGCTCATATCCTTCTGGGTACTCGTCACGTTTTGCATTGACCGACCAATTTGACTAACTACACCCTAATTAATCAACTTAATCAATATTTAGTCCTTTAACAAGGGCACTTTCTGGATACATTCGAGTCGAGCTATCACTAAATGTAACTTAGTTCATATCTCGTTTCGTCAACATGTAAGTCTGAGGGTGTTAATCCCGTCTTTATATTTTGTGTTTATTTTCATATTTTTAATGTAAGATCTATGTCAGAAATAAGTTCAAAACTGATCTCAAATCAAAACCTTTTCAGTAGTCATCAGACGTCGAAAAGAAACGCAGAAGCATCTGCGCCTCTTCGAAGAGTCGCAGCATCAGAGGCTGCCTGCTCTTGCTCTTCTTCTTCTTCTTCTGGTTTCTACGTCTTTTGTTTTCCTTTTGTTATTTTATTCTTTTATCGTATTTATCTTTTATAAATTGTTTGTTCTTGGCTTAGACCCCTAATAATTCAATTTTAGCGGGTTTTCGTTTTTGAATGAAAGTTAGATTTTAGAGATCCGATTTGTTCATATCAAGTCTTTAAGATTCGTTGTTGATATTATTATAGTAATTAAGGTATTAAATCACTTTCACTCGAGTTTTAGATCGACAATTAATTGTAAATACCAATGAACATTAACTGATTGCGATTTTGGCTTCACAGCCAAAACCCAACTCAAGAACCGACGCAACAGGTGTTGCGCCTCTTCCAAAGGACACACCTGTTGATGCGCCTATTCTGGGTTGGTTTCTATCTCTGAAATTCCATTATCGTTTCGACGTAGCTTTAGTTATATATTTAATCCACTATTAACTCTAATATCACTGTTAATCCGTCTTTAAGTTTTTCAATTCTTTTTCTTTTCTTCAAATCTCAATTTTGAGTATATTTCTAACGTAGATTCCGTAATCTTTTGTAATCTTTGTAATCCGTTTTAATTTCATTTAGTCATTGTATTCTATGATTTTCTATCTTTATTTTGTATAGTTAACCTTAAATTCCCAATTTGACATAATTGAGAGCTAATTACATGTTCACCGACATAGTCTAATTCACATTCTAGAATTAAAATGTTGGATGTTTTATTGCATGCATAAAATCGATAACATATCAAATATGAACGATTTCCCTAATCATTAGTAGAGGCCGCTATCGAGGCGAGCGGGATTAGGTGTTCGATTAAAGAAATTTCTAATAGGTACCCTCACCCCTTACTCCAGATCTCTGTGAATATCCATCTTCATTGGCATCCACGGGAGTCATTCTATATATAGAATGCTAAGGGTAACGAGTTTTTAGTGTTCATGTCATTACTTTGTGTTTTAACATGACATAAAGTATTCGAACGGTTCCAATTTTCCATAAAAGTTGGTGGCGACTCTACAAATGCGTATCACTACGCTTGTCCCTCGTTTCAATCTCGTGGTCCCTTACCAGGCCGTGTACCACAGTTTGGCGACTCCCCTGGAGAAATATACAGTTACGTGTTACCCAGGGTGAAACGTGAACAAGGTTAGGGAATAGTTTGTACGAGGCAGTTATCGGTTTTCATTACTCGACCTTCTTAGGTCGTTTTATCCGGCCGTCCTAGGCTCAACTCAACCTATTTCGATTAATCGTCCTATCCGCACGGTCTAAATTCTTATCTGGGCCTAAGGATGGACAGCGATTGACGCAACCATACCACGGTACGTACTCATGTTAGTATCAAGAGCTTTCACTACTCGAGGAAATGAACTAGGAACCGACCTTACTCATTTTTGGCGCGGACCTCTCCACATACCCTGGGTTTTATTACTTAATATGGCAACCCACCTTTTAAACCAAAACCATTTTTAAAGCACTCAGCATACCGTTATAATGCTTGATTAAATGTGTATAACCCTTACATGATCACCATTTTGTTAATAAACCATGACAAACTTTTCAAAACAAAAATCCTTTTCAAAGCAGTAAAATATTTTCAAAGGTGGCCTAAAGTAGCGCAAAATGAGTCGAAACACTATCCAAGGGTCCAGTCAAAATCATTTCTCCACTTCGAGTCAACACTCCTAAAACCACACTACGGTTATCTAGGACAAACATTTCAAAACTACTCATTTTCAAAACTCACCTTAAACACAGTGGCACACTCCCACCTCACAAGTCGGGTCCTTTTTTGAGTAAGTGTGCTAGAATGGTCGATCGTGTTTTGGTCCCACTTCACACTCCCAGCTCACTAGTCGGGTCCTTTTTTGAATAAGTGTCCCAGCTGCGCTCATCCGTCTCCAAACAAGTCAAGACCTAGCTTATGCTCGTCTCAATGCCATTTAGGGCCGAATTGGTGCCGTAGAAACTAGGCTGCCTCCCACAGACATTCCTGACCCTAGTGTACACGATAACATTCCACCCATCATGGGACAACCAGAAGTCAACCCCCCACCAGTTTTTACTGGAGTTGAAAAGCGACTCCAATACTTAAAGGAGCAACTAATGAACCTCAAGGAAGATGACATCTATAGGGAGAATAATCGCAAATATGAAGCGGTAAATTCCCAATTGCCAAACAACCTCAACATGATGACATCCCAAAATTCAAGGGGCATGAAAACCCTTTTATACACATCCACCCTTTCAAGGATTACATGTTTATCAAAGGCATCAAACCCGTGATGTTCCTAAGGATCTTTCCTTCATCTCTCGACACCATTCCTAAGCAGTGGTTATATTCTCTAGAACACCAGAAAATTGCAACATGAGATGATGCCGCAATCAAGTTCCCCAAATAGTACGCACACAATGCTGAGATCCAAGTCAATATGCGTAATCTAGAGGTTCTTACCCAAAATGAGAAAGAAGGTTTAACCGACTTCCTAAGTAGTGTGAGGAATACTAGCACACAGCTGGTTGAACGTCCAAATGAAGCCACTCTTGAGGAAAGGTTCGTGGACAACTTGAGACCTATTTATGCAAACCATCTTAGGTATCAAAACATAAAGTCTTTCAAAGATTTAACTGTGCTAGGAACCAGAATTGAAGAAGACATCCGAAACAGACTCTTTTCCAAAACAATAGGTCGCGGATACCAAGGCACGACAAGTCGTTCTTATGGCCCCACTAACAAAACCGATGAAGTCAATCTTGTTGAACTATCCAAAAAGACCAACCCACAAAGTAAGTTCACAAGCATCGGTGATACATATTCCAATGCCTTGAAAAGGTTGACACAACAAGGCAAACTCCAATCCATAGGACCTTCACCTTATCCAGAAAAGAAAATTAGGTTCTGGGATGAGAATGCCTACTGCGAATATCACAGTGGTAAAGGGCATGATACAGAGAAATGCTTCAAAATAAAGCACGCCCTTCAAGATATGATTGAAGAAGGTCGTCTACCTATACCTCCTGGAGGTAAGCCTAACAATACTCATAATCCTCTTGGAGTTCTGATGATTATAGACAAGGAATCCACCTTGAATTGTTCACACCTTATTTCCCCAATCGAAGATGAGATTCACATGTTAGAAAATGAGGGAAGATACTCCACCATTTCTCCTACCATCAATGACTTCATCGCATGGGCTAAGAGTGTGAGTAGGTAAGTTTCGGAGTTTGAAACAACTGTCGCATCTCTACGCATTCCGGGCGCCACACCCTAAGAAAGCGTACCACGAATTCCAATTCTATCACAAGAGTTTACGATGCAAGAGGTGAACACCACATGTGAAGATCTAGTCGAGCAAATACTCGCTTTGGAAGTAGAAATCATTAGACTGAGAGAACTCAATACCGTCAACAGGATATGGGCCGATGACGACGAGGATGAATACCTCACAAAACCTAATCAAACCACAGACAATGAAGATATAGTCAGGGCTAGTGAAGATCAAGACATAGAGGATTTACCACCTTTCGGTGCCAGTCAAGGTGTCTCCCAGAATGGTCCTGCCACTTATGGTCCAGTTACTAACACCAACATCGTTACCCCAAATGATGGTGAAGACACATCTACTAAAACAGCTACAGAAAACAAAGGCTGATCTTTCAGTCTGGCAGTTAGTAGCTAGTTCATTTCCCCATCGCCAAGCTTTATTACAAGCATTGGCAAAACTAAATGTAGCTCATGACTCTACACCTTTCGGTTACTTTCTCAGATGAGAATTTACCACCTTTCGGTGCGAGTCACAATCTCGCCCTATACATCACAATAACATGCCTAACGAAGAACGTACCAATGACTTTGGTAGATGATGGCTCTACAGTCAATGTCATACCACTAAAAATAGCACGTAAGTTAGGCATGGAAGAATCATATTGGGCTCCTACCAACCAAGGTGTTCGAGTATATGATGGAACACGACGAACGCTGATAGGGCTAGTCAACCTCACCATAGCCACTGGGCCAATCAACGAAAAGTCAACTTTTAGATTGTGGACATCGAAGCTTCCTTTAATATACTTCTGGGGAGACCTTGGATTCACGCTTCCAAAGCAGTAACATCCACCCTACACCAGAAGATCAAGATTCCTCTAGATGGTAAAGTAGTAACGATCACTTCGTCACCTATCAAGGCCGTAATCTCGTAGATCCAGTACATACTCTAACTTCATGGTCAACCACATGCTCAATCCCCGGGATACTTCCCACGGATGTCATTAAACCCCGGCAGGAAAAGTACTGTTGCACCTTATAAAGAGGGGAATTCCGGAAAGATACCATTAGGATTTGGGTATAAACCTACAAAGAAGGAAACTCTGGAAATGCTTACTCAAGTCCAAAATCGCAAAAGTAAGGGAGTCCAGATGCAACCTTATCTACCTACTTTGAATGGATACTTCGTTAGGGAAGGGAGTCAAGAATACTTTCACGGATTCCCCGAACCATGGCATTATAGAGGGATACAATTAGCTGGAATTGAGTTCTTCCACGATTGCTGTTTAATACCTTCAGAAACGGTTCCTACCGTCAAAACCCGTTAAACACCTTGTTTTGACGAACAAGTCGTTAGTCTTTTTTTTGGAGAAGATCGATTCGTCAGAGCTGCACAGGATGAGATCATTACCATGATACTTCTGGACGATCAGTTCAACCCTACAGCGTTGATCAATGACGCTGGCTCAAGTCAGCCGAAAGGATGGAGAAAATCAAACAATTGGACCAACAACCATGGGAAACTCTTCAAGGTCACTACTGGAGAGGGAGAGATGTTCAAAGAAGAATCAGGAGACAATGAATTCGAGTCAGAGTCAAAATCGGAGTCGAAGTCAAAGTCGGAGTCTACTGAAGTTCCTAGAGAGTCTACTCTTGTCGTCACGCACCATCCCTTTGTTTCTCCTAGCCTAACATCAAATAATAATAGCAGCTTGGGGAATGTTCTAGCAGTTGTTCCTTTACCGCCACTGACTACTGAACAGATGGCCTCTTTGTTTCAGCTATTTTCAAAATTTAATATGAATAAATCAGATTCTGCTTACTCCTTATGTTTTTCTGAATGCAATTCTGTTTACCATGGCAACGAGGATGATCCTGACCCAGAATCAGTCGAATTACCTCCCTACATAATCAAAGAAATACTACAAGAGTGGGAAGGGGACCAATTATAGAAAATACCGAACCCATCAATGTAGGCACCGAACTAGAGCCCTGAGAACTTAAAATGTGGACAACCCTAAATCCGACCGAAAGGGCCAATTTTATCAACCTCATGCACGAGTTAAAAGACTTTTTCGCTTGGTCTTACAAAGAAATGCCAGGAATAGACACATATATCGCAGAACATTGAATTCCAATCAAACCAGGTTTCAAACCTGTAAAGTAGAAGCTCCGTCGAATGAGGACTGAATGGGCTCTTAATATCAAACAATAAGTCGATAAGCAATTCAAAGCCGGATTCATCAAAGTTTCCGAGTACTCTAACTGGGTGGCTAACTTAGTCCCCGTACCCAAAAAGGATGGGCGTATCCGGGTTTGTATTGATTTCAGAGACTTAAACAAAGCAAGTCCTAAAGATGACTTCCCTTTACCACATATCGACATATTGGTAGATAACACAGCAGCTCACGCGCGCTATTATCCTTCATGGATTGATATGTCGGGTATAATCAGATCAAAATGGCCAAGGAAGATATGCACAAGACAACCTTCGTCACTTAGTTAGGCACATATTGCTACACAGTTATACCTTTCGGGCTAATTAATGTTGGAGCTACATATCAACGTACCGCGACTACATTGTTACATGAAATGATGCATAAGGAAGTAGAGGTGTATGTAGATGATATGATCGTCAAGTCCAAAGAAAGAAAAGGGCAGATCAACAACCTTCGCAAATTCTTCCTCAGATTGCGCAAGTACAACATAAGACTCAATCCTCAGAAGTGTGCATTCGGAGTAACATCAGGCAAACTTATGGGATATGTCGTCAGCAAGAGGGAATAGAAAATTGATCCATCCAAGATCAAAGCATCCGCAACCCCAAACAGGGAAAGAAGTTAGAGGAGTCTTGGGCAAAGTACAATATATGAGCTGGTTCATATCGAAACTCACTATAATCTGCGAACTTATTTTTAAAACGCTAAAGAAAACAGATCTTACCATATGTGATGATGACTGTCAAAAAGCATTTGACAGGATTAAGAAGATATTGGCTAAACCACCAGGGTTAATGCCTCCCCAAAGATATCAACCTCTTGGGTTATAGCTCACAGTCAAATAAACGGCTATGGGGGCTATGCTTGCGCACACCGTCGGAAAAGAAGAAAGAGCTATCTACTACCTTAGTAAGAATTTCTTAGAATATGAGTGTAAATACACATCTCTCGAAAAGACGTCCCTCGCTCTTGTATGGGCAACAAAGAAGTTACGCCACTACATGCTTAGCTACTCTGTCAAAGTGTACTAAAAAATGGACCCTGTTAAATACCTTTTCGAGAAACCCATCCTCAACGGACCTTTTGCAATATGGATCTTAATGCTCTTACAGTTTGATCTCAAATATGTACCTCTGAAAGTCATAAAAGGACGCGTCCTATCATTTCCAGACGACGACAAACTACAGAATTGTATGAACTCATGGGACCTTTATTTCGAGGGTGCATAAAACATAAGAAGATTTGGAGTACCAATATTTCTTATTTATCCTGGAGGCGAGCATACACCACTATCTGCCAAACTCGACTTTGAGGTGACAAATAACGTGGCAGAATATGAAGCTTGCCTCATTGAGCTACAAGCAGCAATCAGTTTAGGGATTAAGCATCTCCGAATTCATGGAGACTCCTCCTTAATCATCAACCAAGTCACGGGATCATGAAAATTCGAAGTGCAAGTCTAGCACTCTATCAGGCTAGGATAGATCAAGTCGCCCAGTTCTTTGATCAAGTTACTTAGCTACATCTACCTCGAGAAGAAAATCAGTTTGCAGACTGTGACACCCTCAAATTTGCGGAAAGAAAAAAAATTATTTGAATACATAAAAGAAATATAATAATACATAACGAAGGTGTCATAACATAAAAAGGTCATTTACAAAACGGAAATAATATTCTACAAACGAAATGTACAAGACGGGAGACATATCTCCCGTATAAATAGGGAAATAAAAGTGTATCTAATAATATACAAACTATGAACCGAATATAGGTCCAAGGTAAAATACTTCGCTCGCTAGCTCGTCATGTACCCCAAAATATGCATCACCACCTGTTCGCCCGCATTAAATATAAACACGGAAGCCACAGTCAGTGGGGAGTAACTCCGAGTTCTCCCAGCCACTAAATGTCGAGTTTAATGAAACATGAATAACATAAAAGCAATGTATATGGAAAATACAAAACTTAAACATATATGATATGCTTTTCATGTTATGAAACAATTAACTAACATATAACCTATCATATGAAAGCTATCATGTGAATCCGGTAATAAAATATAACACGAGGTAGGGAAGCTGGTATGCTGGCTCATCGGTTACCATGTAACATGGCCCTGATACACTCAAACCCTAATCAACACGTAATCATGTGAATCAGTTAACAATCGTTAATCCAAACTCTATCAATCCTAGCCGTCTTGCATCTCACCTTCTAGAACTCATAGAATCATACATACATGAAAGACCAATACGTCTACAAACAGGCATAAGTTCCTAGTACAGTTAATAGAAGACTTCTGTAACTCGAGGCTATACCACAAGGTAGGAAAACATCCTAGTCCTAGACTGATCAGACCTAGTAACAACAGCTATTCCATCCCCCGTCTCGTGACCAGAAGTACACAAGAAACTCTACTAGGCGACCCCCTAAGCAGAGATGGCTAGTACTTAAGCTGGCTCCATCCCCAAAGTGGATTAGGTAACCAGGCCCCGACTTGGATATAAACCCACCAAGCCGAGACACAAAAGCTATCAAGCTGTGAACTATATACTCGTTAAAGACAGTACGGACCTATCAATGTCATGGTCCAAGATACTCATTTAGAATTACAATGGCCGAACCAAACTAATATCTTAACTCAGAGGCTACCTTTAAAACATGGCCAAGATACGACTTAACATGCCATATAACCGTAATTCTCTATGGGTACTTAGTCAACACGACACCAACCATATAATTAAACAGTCACAGGAAAAACATCCTATCATGTGACTAATTGCATATCAGTAATAATCATATATCATATCGCCTCATATCTATTAAGGCTAATTCAATAATTAAATACAACCAAACTTGAAGACAAATCCCCGACCCGAGTCCCGCGACGGGTCATCAGTCAAATCGGGGCTGACTAGATCTTAGTTTGACCAAACCCGTTGGATCAAACCGGCTAGAAGCAGAGTCTTTATCACATAGACAAAAAATCAACATATTCATTACATGTTATTTTATTACTACTTCTAACATGTGAATTATCCTATTATACCCAAAATCCGCTTGACTTAAATGATTTCATCGTAAACTAATCTCGTATTATAATTTCTAACATGTGAGAAATAATAATTTTATGAAAACCTTTTTAATTAAATATTTTACTTATTAATATTTCCCACTTGCTAAATATTACAAAACACGATAAAAATGACGATAACTCAAAAACCGACACGAGTCCCAATGAATGCAAAAATCTGAGAGTTTACATTATTGTGAGCTTGCTTCTTTGTTCTTGTGAGACCAAAGAAATAAGACAGCCTTGCGAGGTTGCCTTCGAGTGTTTCAAGCTCGTACCTTGCGAGGCGGAGAGCGAGATTCACCCATTTCTATCTTTAATTTCAGTTCTTATTGTTACAAAAATACTACAACAAAACAGTATAATTTCGTTGCAAATATAAAACTTGTCATTACAGTACTAGAACGTACAGTTCGTTGATCTGTTCAGTCTAAATCGACTACGTTCTACATCAAGTACTTTCGTATGTTGATTGATGTTTGCTATTATTGATGATGATATTGTTGATGTTGGTTACTATGATGATTATAATGATGGTTGATGATGATGATGCTTCTTGTGATTGTGATTGGATAATGGTTTTATATTGGTGGTCCGACCGGAGACGGACCAAACCCCGAGTTTGCGACTCGTGGCTCTCCTGCCACGAGGGGGATGTGCACATTAATATTTCGGGAACTCTCGCTGCGTTCAGAGCGGCTGTTGATATCCAGTGCTGCGGTCGTGTATCCTAGGTGGAACGGCGTTCAGATCTGCAGTCTAAGGCTGGCAAGGGTGACCGCTTCGGCGAGAACTCGGTTACCGGAGTTTGGAGATGTTACTGGTTAATAGATACTAAATACTTGATTACCTTGTGATGTTGTTGATTATGATATTGCATAGATAGATGTATGATGGTACTGACCCAGTTTATGTTTTCAAAACTGCTGTGATCCACTGGGGAATGGTGAGCAGGAGTTTAGCTGGTGTTTCCTTGAGCATGCGTGGGATTGAAGGGGAATGCCACTGATGATGAGTATAGTTTCGTTGTGTCGTTATTTATTATACTTTAAGTTAGCTTGAGTAGTGATGTCAATGGGGCGGGGCGGTGGTGAATATAAGCTCCCCCGTACCCATACCCCCAAAAAACTCTCGTACCTATCCCCGCCCCACCACCCATGGCGGGTACAAGTTTCCAAGACCATACCTATCCGCAACGGGTAGAAACATAAGACCATACCCGTCCCACTTGCCCATTAACCCACTACACCATAATTTTATTCGATAAAATTTTTCGTACAAGTTGGTTTAATCACTATTAATTTCCAACTTTTTGATTTTAACTTTATCATTCTAGTTTTCCACCAAAAAGGTTAGTAAAAGAACTTTATAAAATAGCTATTATTAACATAATCATATTAACTTTTTTTTTTATGATTGGCGGGTAGGCGGGTATGAAGTGGATAAGACGGAAAAACCATCCCCGCCCCACTACCTATGACGGGTACACATTTTGTACCCATACGCGCCCCACCACCCACCAAAACTCTACCCATGCCTGCCCCAACTGGGGCAGGTGCGGGGTGGTATCCACTTGTACCCTCCCCACTGATATCTCTAAGGTTGTTGAGACTTTGTTTTGTATTGGTTTAAGAAGATGTATTCATTTTAAAGTTAATTATAATAAATGTCGTTGCATTATTGTCTATTTGATATAATCTTACTCGAGCAACCAAGATGGTAGCATCCTTGTTTACTAAGAAAGGCTTTGGTAAGGCTCTTTGGTAGATGTGACTTGTGAGTGTTACAAAGTTGTATGAGAGCGACGATTATGGATCCTAAAACCAATGAACCCAATGAACTTAGGAGTGCCAAATTAAAATGAACCCAGATATCAGTTGTTTGGTGCTACCGCAAATATTCGGGAGACGTCCAAAAATTGCAACATTGTCCTTGAAACTCTTAGTTGGTAACTACGGGGATGTGTCGGGAACGTGTTTGTATGATATACGTGTTATATGGAAGATGAGGTGTGGCCATGAATGATCGTATGAAGTATGTGTATGAACGATATGTGAGAATCACTTCAAGAATATGATGCATATGAAACTTATGTGGAGTAAGATGGAATGAGAAATGATGAGACGAGAGAGAAATATTAATATTTATGATAAAAATGCTACGTATTAAGGTCTTTGTGTTTATATGTGGTATTACATTATAAAAGTTGAGTTGGGGGCGGATCAAAGTATGTATCGACCGAGTATGGCAAGGGTCTCAACTGAGTAAGAGGTACTCTACTGTGTACCCTTGGCACTCGATCGAGTGTGGGAGTATGATATTTTGGGGTGGCTACTGGATTATGGCACTCAGGCGAGTGAAATTGACACTCGATCGAGTCACTTGTCGGACTCGACCGAGTAGAGTGTGTACTCGACCGAATGGTTTCACCACATGGGGTAGATTGTGAATTTGTGATTAAGTAATGCTCTTCATTGTCCTTGATTTTAAATCTATGAAGTAAGTGCCATCTAGTAAAGTTGTAGTATGTCTTTGCTACTTAATGTACCGTTCCGCATGTATATCGTTCATAGTGAGTTAGTTGGATGGATTTTATAAGTGTGTAATGTCGCTATGATTGTATGGTTTTCGTAAGAAAGACGAATGGTTAAGTATGAGTAAGATGAATATTTTAAAGAGCCTTGTGAAAGAAAAGGCCAGATTTGTGGTATATGATCATGAGTAATAATGTCATGAGTTGAACATTATATAGAGGCGTCAGGCGTGTATGTATATATGGTCAAATAGTAACGTGGGAATGTTAATGTGTGAAAGGAAGATTGAGAAGAGAGGTAAGAATGTTTACAACTGGGAATATGTGTAAGATACAGACGAAAATGGGAATGTTTATGTTGATTAGGGATACATGCGATGAAGACCGTATAGAGGAATGTAATGATGATGGTACCTAGAGAGATTAGTTTGCTCGATATGTAAGTAAGACTTGGGTATGATTATTTTGGTCGACATTCGTGTTACTAAAAGATTTGGGAAGTATTATAAGAGGTAACCATGGTTTTGAGGTATGCTAAGGATGGATAATAACAATATAAATATGATTAGAATCGTTGTTTATTTGAACTTTTGTTTTTTAATAAAACCCATTCGGGTTTAATTTATTCCATTAAAATCAGAAATTACAACTGCAATAATATACCTCGGGAAAGACGACCAATGGTGCGTCCCAAGTTCAGATTGTCAAGCAAGGGCATGTTCATGTGCGACACGATTAGATTTTCAACTAGCAAAAGACCATACAACGGAATGAAAATAAATACGATGCAATAAGATTTCAGCTATAATAAGATAGAAATCGCCTCCTCCTTTCTCGCCTTTGTTGAGCGTGTTGATCACCTCTTGGCAATCACTTTCTATTATGATATTGATGTGGTCGCTCCTTCTTGCTTCCATTATTCCGTCGAACACCGTTTCCGCCTCCGCAAGTCGAGGTTCCACACTCCCTCTTCTTCTGCACGTCACTCCCTACCTAACCCCTCCATCCTCGTCTCGACAAACCATCTCAACTATAACACCCCATATACAAAGGTGCCTTACAAGACCCCCTTAGCACACAGAAGTGCTACCATCTCGGTTGCCCGAGTTAGTAAATATCACAACAAGTAATCAAGGAAAAAACATTATTTAATCAATGTTAAATGTCAATACAAATCCCAAAACTGATAGCATACCATCTGATCAAACTCCAAATCAATAAAATAAATGTATAAAGAATGGTAGTCAAGTATCTAAGACTCCAATTCAAAACGGAAGCTAAACTCAATAAGTTATCTCATCTTCGATCCCATCGAAACTCTAACGATTACCTGCGATCACATGCTCACCATCCCCCACTGGATCACAAAATTTTTGTAAAACAGTAAAGGGGTCAGTATTTGCATATATCGACAACCATACAAGGTAAGCACATAGGATAGAGTAACCAGAAGGCTACCGCAGCGGACACCTCAGTAGACTCAGGTTACCAGCCTGCTCTACAAAAACCACCTATTGACCCTGGACCAAAGCCAAAGGCAACGAGGTTCCATCTCACCGCATCAAGACAAACCCGGATCATTAATGTGCACATCCCCCACGTAGCGGGATAACCACGGGGGCGAACTCGGGGTGTGATCCCTCTCACAACGGAAATCACCAATCATAGTAACCATAGTAACCAAGTAACCATCGTCAACAACCCCAAACCCGAACTCCATCAAGACCATCATCAATCACATAACAATAACAAATATCATCTTATAAACATCGATTAATAACGCAATACTGAGTAGGGAAACCCTACCTTTTTGCAAATCCGCAGCAATTCACAATCATTCTATCAACAATCTTCTTTTATGAATCCTTTCCCCTAAACATGCAAATAACATAATCATTAATATCCCTTGTTTCCCTTTTCCCCATATCAATTAGGGTTATAACAATACATACAAATCACAAACTATAGATACATACCAATGCAATCAACAAAGTGGCGATAGATAAGATCCGGCACGAGATGATTAAGGATGTTCTTGAGGAATTAGAGAGAGTGTAACAACCTTCGCGAATGCGGAAATAAAACATACAAGCATGTGATTTAATTTGCGTAAATACGGTATTTTAAAAACCTTTATACATGCAAGATAGAAAATACGAGGAGTGTCAAATATTACAAACCAAATACAAAATACTACAAGAGACGTAGTCTCTTAAAATGTTAACAAAAGACAAGGTGTTTAGCAACTAGCTAATGAACGTCTAGAGGTGTTTCATCCAGGGACAACGCCCGCTAGCTCACAGCCGAACCCAAAATACCAAGCAAAATGCCATCCAATCAAGCAACCTGTTCATCCATGTAAAACATGAACGCCACAGTCAGTGGGGAGTAACTTCGGGTTCTCCCAGCCATATCACAATAAACCTACATAAACGAAAATACAAAAGTAGAAGCATGCATATATAAATATACATGTGAAATACGAGAAGGATAAATAGGCAATTCAATATATAAAGATAAGAGCATATGAAGTACAAATCCGTAACCATCATATTATAAAAAGACTCGGGGATGACACTCTTAGGCAACCATACACTCTCACTAGGGCTTGCTTCTCATCATTAGCGGCATAAGTTTGATAAGATTGAGACTCGACAAACAAACCATGTCAAGTCATCCAACGATCACAAGTAATCAATCATATAATCATCCATGCAAACGTACAATACGTTGACGACATCTCTCACGGTAAATGACACGCACTAGCACCGTGTACATACAAGTATGATTAAAAGGCATTCACGGGATAAAACATTGCCCTGAACGCATACACGATTCAGTTCATTTCGTATATGTAGACTAATTTCCTCCCGGTAGGACGACGATAAGAATACGGTCCTAGTCTAAACCTGGCAAACTCTCGGAATAACGTTTTCCGATTCGACATGCGATAAACATTTCGCATCCAAGATTCGGTCAATCATAGACGTCGAGTACCCCAAATTCGGTCAACCTTCACGAAAGAGGCGGAAAAGAGCACAAGCCTCATAACAAGCGGTACGCTACATGCAATGACACCACCTCGCAAGTATACAACATTTGACGGCCGGGTCGATCAACGCAAAGCGTTCACCTCCCAAAACGTCGTCATATGCCCACTAACACATGCAATCAAGCAGTAAGGATACACTCCCCGTTCCGACATTCCAGCCTTACGAAAGTGGAGGTAGCCAAGGGAATGAGAGTACAAAGCATATAGAAAATTAGTGCTCAAACCGTAACATGTGTAAAAACCGACTCAAAGTGGGACATACCAAAAACCGTCACAAAACATGCGATACAAGCGAATGGAATATCATATATTCGAAACATTAATATTTAAAGTCATTACGTAAATTTATACGATAAATGAACCATCGGAAATATTATAAACGAAAACGTAAACAAGAATTACAAAGAGCTTCCAGCTGGTGCCAGCCGGTCAGGTGGACCGGCTGCCGGCCACCCGGCTGGTACCAAGTAACATTTGAAAAATTCAAGGAAAAGAGCAGCGTGTCCCAGCCGGTCAAGGGGACTAGCTGCCGGCTACCTGGCTGGGACCAAGGGTACATGAGAAAAACACAGGAAAAGTAGGGGTGTCTCAGCCGGTCGGCTGACCGGCTGCCGGTCAGCCGACTGAGATCAACTTCATGATTAAATTTTCTTGGAACACAAGAATTATACAGCCACTGCCCCAGCCGGTCAGCTGACCGGCTGCCGGTCGGCCGGCTGGGGTCAACATCACACGAAAATGCCAATTTCACTAAGGATCAACATTTAACAACAATCATTTATCATCATAATTCATCAATTCTCATATGAATTCTCAACAAACATCAAGTATCATTATCAACACAATTTCTAAGCTTACCAATCATATTCTAAATACGATTCCTAACATAGAAAACACGTAAAACACATGAATGATATCGAGTAACCCTTCACCGTTACCTTTTTGCGTCTTTACTCCGCGTCAATGTCCTCTTTAATCAAGAAGTAGTCTTTGTCGGGATCTTGGAGGTCACCACCTACTAAATTTCGTTGAAGAGTATCCGTAAAATATTTTTACTATTAAAAATAGGGTACATTTGCGGGTGTTACAATCACCCCACCTTTTAAAAATTTTCTCCCTCGAAATTTGAGCGAAAGAAAGATACCTTAATCGAATAGGCTTGGATATTTACTACGCATAGAAGCTTCCGTTTCCCAAGTCTCTTCTTCGACATTAGCACATCTCCACAAGATTTTCACTAAAGGAACCACCTTACTTCTTAACTTCTTATCCTTGCGGTCTAGGATGCGGATCGGCTTCTCCTCAAAGGACAAATTCGGTTCAATCTCGGGCATTTCCTTTTGAAAGACATGGCTTGGATCACTAACATACTTTCTCAATTGAGAAACATGGAATACATCATGAACCATAGCCAAATTCGGGGGCAAATCTAACTTATAAGCAACGGCACCAATCCTTTTCACAATAACAAAAGGTCCAATGTATTTAGGGCTCAATTTACCCTTAACACCAAACCGTTTAACACCCTTCAACGGAGATACTTTAAAGAATACTTTATCTCCAACCTCAAATTCTAGCGGTCTTCTTCGGATATCGGCATAAGACTTTTGACGGTCTTGAGCGGCTTTCATTCTATCACGAATGACCTTTACATTATCAATAGTCTCAACAAGAACATCGGGGCCTAAGTCACGAACATCACTCAATTGATTCCAACATATAGGACTCCGACATTTCCTTCCATAAAGAGCTTCATAAGGAGCCATCTTGATCGATGCATGATAACTGTTGTTGTAAGAAAACTCCACCAACGGTAGACTCTTTTCCCAACTATATTGGAAGTCGAGTGCACAAGCCCTAAGCAAGTCTTCTAAAGTCTGAATAGTCCTCTCGGTCTGACCATCGGTAGCGGCATGGAATGCGGTACTCATCAACAATTTACTACCCATGGCTTCTTGTAAAGCCTTCCAAAATCTCGAACAAAATCTCGGATCTCGGTCGGATATAATCTCCTTAGGAACGCCATGGTATCTACCCATCTCATCAACATAGGCTTTCGCTAGTCGGTCTAAACTCCAGGTTTCTTTGATCAAAATAAATCTAGCACACTTGGTCAAACGATCAACAACAACCCAAACGGCATCTTTACCTCCAACGGTCCTCGGCAAAGCCATAACAAAATCCATAGAAATAGATTCCCACTTCCATAGTGGAATATCCAACGGTTGTAGCAATCCACCGGGCCTCTTGTGTTCAATCTTCACTTGTTGTCAAGTAAGACATCTTCCAACATAAGACACAACATCACCCTTCAAGTTCGGCCACCAAAATTGTAGCTTCAAGTCTTTGTACATCTTATCACCTCCGGGGTGAATAGAATAAGGGGAAAGGTGAGCTTCATCAAGAACTCGCTTTCTCAAATCAAGAGCATTAGGCACAAATAAACGGGCATGGAAACGAAGAACACCTTTATCATCAAACTTGAAATCTTTAGCTTTACCTTCTAGAAGCTTGGCTTGAATATACTTGAAGGTAAGATCATCAACTTGGCTTTCGCGGATCTCACAGAGAAAAACAGGTTCGGCAGTCATAGCACCAACATAAACAAATCCACGCTCCACGAATTCCAACTTCAATTTTCGAAACTCGGCACAAAGATCATCGGGTAATACCCGCATAGCATTCAATGCATGAGAAGCTTTCCTACTAAGAGCATCGGAAACTACATTAGCCTTCCCTTCATGGTACAATAACTCAAAATCATAATCATTCAACAATTCCAACCATCTTCTTTGTCTCATATTCAACTCTTTTTGAGTAAATATGTACTTCAAACTTTTGTGATCGGTGAATATACGACAATGAACACCAATAAGGTAATGTCTCCACACTTTCAAAGCATGAACAACGGCGGCTAATTCAAATCATGCGTAGGATAGTTCACTTCAAGAACTCTCAACTGTCTCGAAGCATAAGCCACCACTTTCCTACTTTGCATAAGAACACAACCCAAACCCATTTTGGAAGCATCACAATAGACATCAAAGTCTACACCATCTTCAGGCAAAGTCAACAACGGAGCGGTAGTTAACCTTTTCTTTAACTCTTGAAACGCGGCTTCACAAGCTTCATTCCATAGGAACTTGGTTTCCTTCTTCAACAACTGGGTCATCGGCCTAGCAAGCTTAGAGAAATCCTTGACAAATCTACGGTAATAACCAGCTAAACCAAGAAAACTTCGAATTTCTCTAATATCGGTCGGACGCTTCCAATCAACAACGGCCTCAATTTTCGAAGGATCCACCATTACACCTTCTTTAGAAATCACATGCCCAAGAAAGGACACCTTAGGTAACCAAAATTCACACTTGGAGAATTTAGCATACCACTTCTGACGACGAAGAACACCTAAAATAGTCCTTAGATGAATAGCATGCTCTTCTTCGGACTTGGAGAAAATAAGAATATCGTCAATGAACACCACCACACACTTGTGAAGATACTCACTAAATGTGCGGTTCATTTGATCCATAAAGATAGCGGGAGCATTCGTCAATCCAAACGGCATCACCTTGAACTCATAATGACCCTACCTTGTACTAAAAGCGGTCTTCGGAATATCAACATCACGAACGGGAATTTGGTGATAACCGGATCTCAAATCAATCCTGGAAAAAGTAGAAGCACCCTTTAGTTGATCAAACAAATCTTCAATTCTTGGTAAAGGATACCTATTCTTGATTGTAATCTGATTCAACTCACGATAATCAATAGAAAGCCTCATAGAACCGTCTTTCTTCTTCACAAAAAGAACGGGAGTACCCCAAGGCGAGGCACTTGGTCGAATAAAATCCTTCTCAATCATATCATCTAGCTGCTTCCTTAATTCTTTCAACTCGGTTGGAGCCATACGGTAAGGAGCTTTGGCTATGGGTCCAGAACCAGGTACAAGATCAATAGAGAACTCAACATCACGCTCGGGAGGAATCCCGGGCAAATCTTTAGGGAATACATCAACGAATTCTCGAACAATAGGCACATCTTCAATACTTGGCAAAGAGGTAGTTGAAGAAGTCACAATACACAAATATGCTTGGTGACCTTTTCTAACCATACTTACCAATTTCATAGCGGAAATTAAAGACACACCTTTTCGGGGATGAGATCCCTTATAGGTTATTCTAACTCCTAAAGGACTCTTTGAATAAATCTTTTGAGCACGACACTCGAACCTAGCATGGTACAATGCTAACCAATCGATACCTAGAATTATATCGAACTCTCCTAGAGGAAACTTAAGGAGATTAGCGGGAAAGATAGAACCCGCAATAGATATTGGGACATTAGGATATAGAGTAGAACAAGAGATAACTTCTCCGGATGGTAAGGATATGGGAGTATCCTCACTAGATGTAGGCTCGATAGATAATTTATTAGCATAAGTCGAAGACACAAAAGACATTGAAGCACCGGTATAAAAAAGAATAAGACACGGTTGCTCTAAGATTGAGAAGATACCCGTAATTATCTCCGGATGAGCATCGGCTTCGGCACGGCTCATAACAAAGACAGAACCCTTAGGTTTAGCAGGAGGAGGGGGCAACTTTCGATCGGGGCAATCATCATAACGGTGACCACGCTTTTGGCAAAAGAAGAAAACATAAGGTCGGTTGGAACAAGGCACACCGGGATGGTATGGTTGTCTACAACGGTTGCACAAGCGACCTTGAGCTTGAGGAGGAGCATATGGCCTATGAGCCACATTAAAAGTAGCTCGGGGAATGAAAGGAGCGGGAGCTCTTGTATTTGCATTTGAAGGAAGATTAAATCTCCTCTTATTGGCATAAGAGCTAGAGGAAGACGGAATAAACGGTCTCTTCCCATAGACATTTGGCCTAGGAGTGTAAGAAGGAGAGGGATTATTCATCATAGCTTCATCCCTAATAGCCTTCATGGAATTCTCGGCCCACAAAGCATCATCATATAAATCCCCAAAGGAAGTAGTATTCCTCCTCACTTTACCTTGAAGTAAAGCACTTAGCTTGTTGCGGTAATAGAAGGCTCGGTCCTCGTCATCTTTGATAAGTCTCGGAGCAAAATGAGCAAGCTTGTTGAACTCCGTAGTGAAGTCTTGTGCCGACAAGTTTCCTTGCTTAAAGTCAATAAACTCCTTGAGCCTTTGTTGCTTAAGCTCTTTAGGATAGAATCTACCTTCCACTAGAGCTTTGAAACAAGCCCAATTGAAGTCATCTTCAAGAACAGCGGTGGCACTAGTGATAGCCCACCAATTATCAGCTTCCCTTACAAGGAAGTGCTTTGCGATCCTCACCTTGTCCTCTTCACGGACTTGGTATAGATCAAACTGCTTCTCCATCTCACGGAACCATTCCGATAGCTCGGTAGGGTCCGGCTCTCCACCGTAAGGTATAATCTTACTCTTAGCTATTTGACCAGCTACCCAAACGTAGCCTCCTTGATGATTCTCTTCTCTTCGAGGGGGAACTTGGTTGGTTAGAGCAATAGCCGCATCCTGTTGATTCTTCCACACTTGCGTAAGAGCTTCCAGCATGACATTCTCTACTACTCGTGGTCTAACCATCTTCATAAGAAACAAAAACAAATTAAGTTACTCCTATCAATTAGAATAAACAAATAAACTACCAAGTAAAGTCCTTAACTTCTACCCATCTCTCATATATTATTTCAAGGTCAAGTAGTTTAAGTTTAGGGTTCACGTGTGTGCGTCGGGAGCAATAAAGCTCTGATGCCAACTGTGATAACCCTCGCGAATGCGGAAATACAACTTACAAGCATGTGATTTAATTTGCGGAAATACGGTATTTTAAAAACCTTTATACATGCAAGATAGAAAGTACAAGGAGTGTCAAACATTACAAACCAAATACAAAATACTACAAGAGACGTAGTCTCTTAAAATGTTAACAAAAGACAAGTTGTTTAGCAACTAGCTAATGAACGTCTAGAGGTGTTTCATCCAGGGACAACGCCCGCTAGCTCACACCTGAACCCAAAATACCAAGCAAAATGCCATCCAATCAAGCAACCTGTTCATCCATGAAAAACATGAACGCCACAGTCAGTGGGGAGTAACTCCGGGTTCTCCCAGCCATATCACGATAAACCTACATAAGCGGAAATACAAAAGTAGAAGCATGCATATATAAATATACATGTGAAATACGAGAAGGATAAATAGGCAATTCAATATATAAAGATAAGAGCATATGTAGTACAAATTCGTAACCATCATATTATAGAAAGACTCGGGGATGACACTCTTAGGCAACCATACACTCTCACTAGGGCTTGCATCTCACCATTAGCGGCATAAGTTTGATAAGATTGAGACTCGACAAACAAACCATGTCAAGTCATCCAACGATCACAAGTAATCAATCATATAATCATCCATTCAAACGTACAATACGTTGACGACATCTCTCACGGTAAATGACACGCACTAGCACCGTGTACATGCAAGTATGATTAAAAAGGCATCCACGGGATAAAACATTGCCCTGAAGGCATACACTATTCAATTCATTTCGTATATGTAGACTAATTTCCTCCCGGTAGGATGACGATAATAATACGGTCCTAGTCTAAATCTGGCCAGACTCTCGGAATAACGTTTTCCGATTCGACATGCGATAAACATTTGGCATCCAAGACTCGGTCAATCATAGACGCCGAGTACCCCAAATTCGGTCAACCTTCACGATAGAGGCGGAAAAGAGCACAAGCCTCATAACTAGCGGTACGCTACATGCAATGACACCACCTCGCAAGTATACAACATTTGACGGCCGGGTCGATCAACGCAAAGCGTTCGCCTTCCAAAACGTTGTCATATAGCCACTAACACATGCAATCAAGCAGTAAGGATACACTCCCCGTTCCGACATTCCACCCTTACGAACGTGGAGGTAGCCAAGGGAATGAGAGTACAAAGCACATAGAAAATTAGTGCTCAAACCGTAACATGTGTAAAAACCGACTCAAAGTGGGACATAACAAAACCGTCACAAAACATGCGATACAAGCGAATGGAATATCATATATTCGAAACTTTAATATTTAAAGTCATTACGTAAATTTATACGATAAATGAACCATCGGAAATATTATAAACAAAAACGTAAACAAGAATTCCAAAGAACCTCCAGCAGGTGCCAGCCGGTCAGGTGGACCGGCTGCCGGCCACCCGGCTGGTACCAAGTAACATAGGAAAAATTCAAGGAAAAGATCAGCGTGTCCCAGCCGGTCAAGGGGACCGGCTGCCGGCTACCCGGCTGGGACCAAGGGTAGATGAGAAAAACAAAGGAAAAGTAGGGGTGTCTCAGCCGGTCGGCAGACCGGCTGCCGGTCGAGTGGCTGAGATCAACTTCATGCATAAATTTTCACGTAACACAAGAATTATACAGCCACTGCCCCAGCCGGTCAGCTGACCGGCTGCCGGTCGGCCGGCTGGGGTCAACATTCACTAAGGATCAACATTTAACAACAATCATCTATCATCATAATTCATCAATTCTCATATGAATTCTCAACAAACATCAAGTATCATTATCAACACAATTTCTAAGCTTACCAATAATATTCTAAATACGATTCCTAACATAGAAAACACGTAAAACACGTAAATGATATCGAGTAACCCTTTACCGTTACCTTTTTGCGTCTTTACTCCGCGTCAATGTCCTCTTCAATCAAGAAGTAGTCTTTGTCGGGATCTTGGAGGTCACCACCTACAAATAATTAATAAAAGATGAATATAATTCACCTTTTGAAAGACGGATAATTTGAAAAGCGAGAAAGACGGTAATTTTATTACCAATACGGATAGAGGAAGATAAGAGGGAAAGAATAAGACGAACTTACGTGAATTTGAGCGAGAATTGAAAGAGTTACGACGATTCTAAGACGGATCAAAATGGAAGCTAGGTTTTTGGGGTTTTCTTAGTGAGGAAGAAAGAAATGTTGAGTTGTGAGGAAGTTAGGGTTAGGGTTAGTATAAGTAGAGAGTGAGTGAAAAAAGTCAAGAAAAGTCAAAGACGTCTTAAGACGTGATTAACTTGAAATCTCTCGTAAAATCCAAATACGAACTCGGAAATTCTAAATTCGACACGGGAAAATTAATTCTAAACTAAAACTAAATTTTGCTGAAAAGTATCCGTAAAATATTTTTACTATTAAAAATAGGGTACATTTGTGGGTGTTACAGAGAGTTTGAGAGAATACTAGGGCTTGCTTTGAGAAACG
This sequence comes from Heliosperma pusillum, assembly GCA_022085475.1. Lineage (NCBI taxonomy): Eukaryota > Viridiplantae > Streptophyta > Magnoliopsida > Caryophyllales > Caryophyllaceae > Heliosperma > Heliosperma pusillum. The sequence goes on along the minus strand of JAIUZE010008618.1, from coordinate 6,820 downwards.
TACGGAGATTATAAATCCTAATTCCTCTCATAAATCTTTAATCAACCGTCCGACTAATCCTCCAATTATGTCGTTCTCGATCGAGTACACATGTACTCGGTCGAGTACAACTCATTCGGTCGAGTGCCTAACTCACTCGGCCGAGTACGCAAGAACAGAATACTGCTCCAACCATTAGCCAATTCCACAACTCACTCGGTCGAGTAAGCCCTACTCGGCCAAGTCCCCAATACATAGAAATACGGATTATTACATATTCTAACTAAAGAATCCCAAATTACATCACACTTATTCTCTGAGCCTTACAAACGGAATATCCAATCCACTAGAGAAAAGATGAAGGAGCAACGAGATAGAAAACGATAAGGGATCTCAAGGAGAACACGGGAATAAATAAGGCACGAGATTACAAGAGAGGAGCGCTGAAAATAACGAAGTCAAGAAAGAGACAAAGCAGATAGTAGAGGTATGAATATATCCGAGTAAGAAATAAGATACGAGCATACGATTTCTTAAAGATCAATCTTGACAAAAACATTCAAGAATGGAAATTAAAAGGGATGATGACACGAGTAAAGGTTTAAGGTTTAATCCACAAAATTTCTCCTTTCAGACTTAGGGTGATAGTAAAGCAACTCATCCCAATAACAAATGTCTCTTACAAGGGACTCTCGTACCACAAATTATCAAAGTATGGTACACCTAGATTTAACAAATCGATTACAACCCAATTCATCCACCCTTTCATATAACACGGATTCCCAATTGCGGAATTGCAACACAAGCATAGTAACATTCTCTCAACTCCATAATTTGACACATTCCCAAAGGTTTCAAAAACCGAAGAACCAATAAGGAATTCTCCATACTAATCTCTTTTCAACTCATATGGCCCACAAGGTAGAAAACCGAACAAAACGTCATCAACAACATCTTAAGGCATCACCATCATAGCCAAGCTAATCAAATTCCACTCATGCCATAATCCTTAAGTAACATGGTTTAATCTATCATTACGACTTACTACCTCAACCAAGTCTCCGATACCATGATATAAGATAATATTTTTAAATCCAAGAATTATAGCCAAGTACTTTTCCACCAAGCGTATACTCTAACACATAAACTAGAATCTACAAGAAGTCACTAAGTCTCAAAAGCATTTTACACCTCAAGGCATCATTCAAACTCCTAAGTTCAAAAGATTAAATCACTAATGGGTTAAGGAGTCCTAGCCAACTCATTCAACCTTACACCATCAAATACCATGAACTATTCACACATGAGTCATGGCAAGCATTAAGCATTAAAATCATCGAACTTATCTTACCACCATTTCTCAGAGATACAACCAATCACCACTATAGGGTGAATTTAGATCTACACCATTTTCCTCAAATCACAAATTCATTCTAACCAACACTAATATTCCACAAAGTTGAAAGTTCTTCCGACCAAGTACAATATACCACAAACAAATGGGTATGGCATCCACAAAAATGTTACATGAGGAAGGTAAGGATACAAAATGATAAGGAGGAGGGAAGTAACAAGAGTAATCTCCAAGGGGAGAAGACATAAGATGATAAAGAAGCACTTAGATAGAAGGAAAAGAGCATAATACAATAAGGACGAGAGAATTCAAAGATGAGGAAGAAATACACTTCAATTAGGCTTGTAAATCTTCAAATCTTCGGTAGAGGATACTTCTTCTAGGTAACACAATGATCCACCTTAAGACGGTAGATACAAACAAACATAACATCACTCAACACAAGCAACAAACAAGTTAGAACCTAACAAACATCAAGTACACCAAAGACTACCACCTTAGGTCCTTAAGTCTACCCATCTCTCATTTATTATTTCAAGGCCAAGTAATTTAAGTTTAGGGTTCACGTGTGTGTGTCGGGAGCGTTTAAGCTCTGATACCAACTGTGACATACCCTCGCGGATGCGGAAAAAAATAATACAAGCATGTGAATTATAAAGCGGAAAATACGGTATTTTAAAAACCTTTATACATGCAAGATAGAAATACGAGGAATGTCAGTAATTACAAACCAAATATAAAATACTACAAGAGACGTAGTCTCTCAAAATGTTAACTAACAACAAAGTTATTAGCAACTAGCTAATCAACGTCTAGAGGTGTTTCATCCAGGGACAACGCCCGCTAGCTCACACCCGAACCCAAAATACCACAAGCAAAAAGCCATCCAATCAAGCAACCTGTTCATCCATGAAAAACATGAACGCCACAGTCAGTGGGGAGTAACTCCGGGTTCTCCCAGCCATATCACATTAAACGTACATAAAAGGAAATACAAAAGTAGAAGCATGCATATATAGATATACATGTAAAATACGATAAGGATAGACATGCAATTCAATATAAAATGGTAAGAGCATATGGAATACAAATCCGAATCCATCATGTTATACAAAGACTCGGGGAAAACACTCTTAGGCAACCGAATACGCTCACTAGGGCTTACATCTCACCGTTAGCGGTATAAGTTTGATAAGATTGAGACTCAACAACCAAACCATGCCAAGTCATTCAATGATCAATCATATAATCATTCATGTAATCATCCATCCAAACACACCGATACAATGACGACATCTCTCACGGTAAATGAAACGCACTAGCACCGTGTACATGACAAGTATGATTAAAAGGCATCCACAGGATAAAATATTCCCTGAACGCATACACGATGACATTTCGTAAATGTAGACTAATTTCCTCCTGGTAGGACGACGATAATAATACGGTTCCTAGTCTAAACCTGGCCAGACTCTCGGAATAACCATTTTCCGATTCGACAAGCGATGACATTTCGCATCCAAGACTCGGTCAATCAAAGACGCCGAGTACCCCAAATTCGGTAGATAATTCACGAAAGAGGCGGAAAAGAGCACAAGCCTCATAACAAGCGGTACGCTACATGCAAATAACACCACCTCGCAAGTACACAACATTTGACGGCCGGGTCGATCAACGCAAAGCGTTCGCCTCCCAACAACGTCGTCGTATGCCCACTAACACATGCAATTAAGCAGTAGGATACGTCCCCGTTCCGACATTCCAGCCTTACGAACGTGGAGGTAGCCAAGGGAATGAGAGTACAAAGCACATAACAAAATAGTGCTCAAACCGTAACATTTGTAAAAACTGACTCAAAGTGGGACATACCAAAAACCGTCACAAAACATGTGATACAAGCGAATGAAATATCATATATTCAAAACATTAATATTATAAGTCACTACGTAAAATTATATGAAAAACGAATCATGCGAACTATTATAAATTACGAGTTTAGAAATTATAAGGAAATATACTCAGCCTTGTTGCCGGCCGGTCAGAGGACCGGCGGCCGGTCACCCGGCTTGCGCCTCATGCATCATACCAAAACTCATCAAAAATGCAGCGTGTTCCAGGCCGGTCAGGGAGCCGGCGGCCGGGCACCCGGCCGGGAGCATCACTACACAAACATCCCAAGTCATTCTGATGTGTTCCCAGCCGGTGGGCAGACCGGCGGCCGGTCACCCGGCTGGGAACTTCAGTTCATCCAAGAGGCTTCAACATACATTCAATCATTTTCAATTTTCATAATTCACTTCTATCAACTATCAACAATCAATAATCATCATCAACAATCATCAACTAACAACAATCATTATTAATAATACACTTCCTAAGCTTACTAATCGTATTCCAAATACGATTTCTAACATAGAAAGCATGTAAAACACGTAAATGATATCGAGTAACCCTTCACCGTTACCTTTATGCGTCTTTAAACGATTTCTAAGCCTTCCTCCACTAGATAGTAATCTTTGTCGGGGTCTAGAAAGTCTCCACCTAAACAAAGACGACAAAAGATGAATATAATTCACCTTTGAGAAAGACGAAAAGTTTGAAAAGCGAGAAAGACGGTAATTTTATTACCAATACGGATAGAGGAAGATAAGAGGGGAAGAATAAGACGAACTTACGTGAATTTGAGCGAGAAATGAAAGAGTTATGACGATTATAAGACGGATCAAAAATGGATGCAAGGTTTTGGTTGATTTCTTAGTGAGGAAGAAAGTGTTGTGTTATGAGGAATGAATTAGGTTATGAGGGAGTATGAGATGTGTAAGTGGAAAAGTCAAGAAAAAGTCAAAGGCGACTTAAGACGGGTTTCACTTGAAATCTCGCGTAATATCCAAATACGAACTCGGAAGTTCTAAATTTGACACGGGAAATTAAATTCTAAACAAAAACTAAATTTCGCTGAAAAGTATCCGTAAAATATTTTTACTATTAAAATAGGGTACATTTGCGGGTGTTAAAAACAAGCAAGACCAATAAGAAAGCAAAAGTCTTCCAAAACTAATACTCCCTTCATTTAAGTCCAAATACAACATTTCTTTTTTTGACACTATTCATGATTGAAGAGAATCTTTACGATTCCTTGTAATATGTAAGATAAAATATGGTCGTGTGGGATCTTGTTTGATTCGCCTTTATAAGTACAATAAGATTATCAAATTTTTAAATTTTTTTATAATGTTAAACTCGAGATATTTACGTTACAATTCGTGCATTGACAAATGTGTAAAAGAGAAATGTTGTGTTTGGACTTGAATAAAGGGAGTAAAAATTATTACATTCTTCCTTCCTTAAAATGAACTTCGTCCCCGAAATTCACACCCTATTTATCAACAAGAAAACCAAGCAGTCACACGAGCATTAACCTTTCACATATCAAGGGTACCCCCAAAGACCGTCACAATCCGATACAACATCATAACCCAAAATTTCACCAATACATACACCGACAAGACATGCGTGCTAACATCGTCAAATACCACCATCAAATTTTCACATCCTAACGATATCACTAACAACCCATACAAGTACTCCAACTCTTAACAACACCTACCAACACCCTTCTCTAAACAATATCGCAACGCTCACCAATCATATCAAACTCAACCTCTCAACAAGACCTAGCACCTGATCCACCATACCAAATAGTTCTATTCTTTCACATAACGCAAAACCGATCATCATCAATAAACTAATACTAGAGCTCAACATACATAACTATAAGAATACCTCAACACCGTACTCATTGCCAATCCACTTAACTTACCAATCAACTAATATTCCCTTGGAATAGTCCATAAAACATAGTCACGTCAATGAGACCACCTGCTCTCCCAAAACGCTGCTCCACCCTCTAACCTCATTCATCATTAACTCTGACCTATTTCCTTTATTGTCATCATCCCTGTAACACCCGGAAATGTACCCTATTTTTCTAGTAGAAATATTTTACGAAACCTTTTCACCAAATTTAAGTTTTAATTTAGAATTTAAAGTTTCGAGTCGAATTTAGAATTTCCGAGTTCTTATTTGGAGTTTCCGCGAGATTCCATGAGAATCCCGTCTTAAGGGGAGTTTGACTTTTTGTTGACTTTTCCTCATACATACTCATACTCCCTCCCTTAACCTAATATTCATTCTACACAATCACAAATACATTTCTTCTTCCTTAAGCAATCAAAACTTTGCCTTTCTCTTTGCTTTCGATCTTAGAATTCTCATAGCTCTTTCGTTACTTGATAGAATTCGCGTAAGTTCGTCTCATTCTTCTTCCCTTACCTTCCTCTATCCGTGTTGATGTTAAAATCATCGTCTTTCTCGCTTTTCAAATTTCCCGTCTTTCTCAAGATGAATTTCATTCATCTTTTATGATCTATTTGTAGGTGGTGACCTCCAAGATCCCGACAAAGACTATTACCTTATTGAAGAGGAGCTTGACGATTAGTAGAGACGCTTAAAGGTAACGGTGAAGGGTTACTCGGTATCATTTACGTGTTTTACATGCTTTATATGCTAGAAATTGTGTTTAGAATACGATTAGAAGCTTAGGAATCATGTTATGATTAATGAATGTTGTTATATGATGAATGTTGATGATGTATATTGATTGTTGATGATTATTAGAAGTATATTTGAGAATTGAAATGAATTGGATAAGTAAAGGAAGCTCACGGGTGAAGGGGTGCTCCCTGCCGGTCGACCGGCCGCCGGTCTGCCCACCGGCAGGGAACACATCAGTAACATCCTTGGAAATTGGAAATTTGTATGAAGAGGTGTTCCTGGCCGGTGCACCGGCTGCCGGTCACTATGCCGGCCTGGAACACATTTCTCTGTTTTTCTATGATTTTGGTTTTTGCCTTGTACTCTGAGCCGGCCCACCGGCCGCCGGTCTCCTGACCGGCCTGGAACACGGCTGTGATGTTTTCCTTTAACTTCTAAAACTCGTAATTTATAATAGTTCGCATGATTCGTTTATCGTATAATTTTACGTAGTGACTTATAATATTCATGTTTTGGATATATGATATTTCATTCGCTTGTATCACATGTTTTGTGACGGTTTTTGCTATGTCCCACTTTGAGTCGGTTTTTTACAAATGATACGGTTGAGCACTATTTTGTCTTGTGCTTTGTACTCTTATTCCCTTGGCTACCTCCACGTTCGTAAGGCTGGAATGTCGGAACAGGGAGGTATCCTACTGCTTAATTGCATGTGTAGTGGGCATACGACGACGTTGTTGGGAGTTGAACGCATTGCGTTGATCGACCCGGCCGTCAAATGTTGTGTACTTGCGAGGTGGTGTTATTTGCATGTAGCGTACCGCTTGTTATGAGGATTGAGCTCTTTTCCGCCTCTTTCGTGAATTGATCTACCGAATTTGGGGTACTCGCGTCCTATGATTGACCGAGTGTTCGGATGCGAAACGTTTATCG
>JAIUZE010008616.1:0-49228 GCA_022085475.1 Heliosperma pusillum | reverse complement strand
TTTTCGAGTAGTCAATCGAAATAGGGAAAAAGTAGGGAAAAATTGGGGTTTTTGAAGTGGGGGATGATTTTATGTGATGTAGTGGGTTAATTGAAGGGTTGATTGTTGGATTGATTGAGTTTGGTGGTGATTTTAGTGAGTTTTTGTGGAGTTTTTTGTGGGGTTTTGAAGGTAGAAAGAGAAAGAAAGAAGAAGAATTGAAGAAGAATGAGGAAAAGAAATAGGCTCACGAGTGAATAAAGGGTCTCGGGTGAGTTCTGGGCCGGTCCAGGCACCGGCCGCCGGTCGACCGGCCTGGAACCCAGAACAAAAAATTTCGATTTTTTGACTTTTTGATTTATCATGTGTTCAGGTGTTCCCAGCCGGCATAGGCACCGGCCGCCGGTTGACCGGCTGGGAACACAGCTCAAAAATGTTCAAGTTCAAAAGCTCAGTTATATGGTGCTCTGGGCCGGTTGTCAGACCTGGAATACAGGCCAAAATTTTCCAAAAACTCAACTTCTATGATAACGCGTTCCAGGCCGGTCGCCCGGCCTGGAATACCTGCTCCTTATTTCACCTTCTTCAAAAGTTAGCTACTGGAGTGCTCTGGGCCGGTCGGCACACCGGCTGCCGGCTCACCGGCCTGGAGCACTTCTTCTCTTCTTCATCTCGCCTTCAAGTTCACAAGAAAGAAACCCAAGTCACCAACAATCTCGCTCAACCAACAAATTCCCAATGATACGGTTTTGATCCAAACCCGACTACAAGTGTTGCAAACCTACCTAAACTTCTTCCAAAGACGAAATACCCGAGTACACAATACCAAATCTTCACAACTACTCCTAATATGCATGCTATATACAAAAAAATTGGTGGTTGTTGAGGGACTCCACCAAACCTATCAATGCACAAGAATTTACAAACAAGACTCCTCCTCGGGAAGTGGATCCCCAAGGAAGAGTACTTCCACCGTTCCTTTTTCATCTCCATCGAAGTATCTCTTCACTCGATGCCCATTGACTTTGAAATTACCACCTTCTTCGCTCCAAAGTTCAAAAGCTCCATGTGGTGATATGTCGATAACTTTGAAAGGACCCGACCATCTTGAGCGTAGCTTACTCGGAAACAACTTGACCCGAGAATTATAGAGTAAGACTTGATCGCCCACTTTTACATCTTTATCAACCAATTTGGCGTCATGCCATTTCTTTGTTTGCTCCTTGTAAATCTTTGAGCTCTCGTAGGCATCAAGTCTTAGTTCTTCAAGCTCACTCATTTGGAGAAAACGTAGCTCTCCGGCCATATCAATGTCAAAGTTCATTTCTTTTAAAGCCCACCATGCCTTGTGCTCCAACTCGATTGGCAAGTGACAAGCTTTGCCATAGACAAGCTTGTAGGGAGTTGTGCCGAGGGGAGTTTTGAAGGCGGTGCGAAGGGCCCATAGAACATCCGGAAGCTTTTGGGACCAATCCTTCCTACCTTTGCTTGTGGTCTTCTCCAAGATGGCTTTTATTTGACGGTTTGAGACCTCTACTTGCCCACTTGTTTGAGGGGGGTAGGCAAGAGCGGTCTTGTGAGTGACACCATGAGAAGAAAGCAAGATCTTGAAAGTGCTCTTCCTAAAGTGCGAACCCCCGTCACTAATCACCACTCTCGGGGTCCCAAATCTTGGAAAGATAGTGTTTTTGAAGAGCTTGATAACAACTTTAGCATCATTTGTTGGGGTAGCAACGGCTTCAATCCACTTGGACACATAGTACACCGCTACCAAAATGTACTCATTCCCACAAGAGTTTGGGAATGCTCCCATGAAATCAACTCCCCAACAATCGAAAAGCTCGATCTCAAGAATGTTTTGAAGGGGCATCTCATTTCTTTGACTTATATTCCCCGTTCTTTGGCATCGATCACAAGATTTGACAAAGTAGTGGATATCCTTGAACATAGATGGCCAAAAAAAATCACCTTGTAACACCTTTGCAATGGTGCGAGATGTACCAAGGTGGCCCCCATAGGCCGAGTTGTGAATTCTATCGACTATCTCCATGCCTTCTTCCCTAGGAACACATCTTCGAAACATGCCATCACCACATTTGCGAAAAAGATGTGGGTCATTCCAAAAATAGCGTTTTAAGTCATGCTTCAACTTCCTCCTAGCTCTAGCATCTAACTCCTCCGGAATAAACCCGCTCACAATTAAATTTGCCAAGTCCGCAAACCATGGTGATGTACCACCTATCATCATCAAACTATCTTCTCTCAACCACTCATTGATCGGGCCACTCTCATCCTTCAACCCATGATCTTCGGTAGTCAATCTAGATAGGTGGTCGGCAACAACATTCTCCGACCCCGCCTTGTCTTTAAGTTCCAAGTCAAACTCTTGAAGTAAAAGAACCCACCTCAAGAGCCTTGGCTTTGCATCCTTTTTCACTAACAATTGTCTCAAGGCGGAGTGATCCGAGTATACCACAACCTTAGAACCAACAAAGTATTGCCGGAACTTTTCCACGGCATGAACAATGGCTAGCAGTTCCTTTTCCGTCGTAGAGTAGTTGACTTGGGCTTGATCAAGAGTTTTGCTTGTGTAGTAGATTACATGGTGCCTCTTATCCACAACTTGGCCAAGCACCGCCCCGACCGCATAATCGGAGGCGTCGCACATAACTTCGAAGGGAAGGCTCCAATCCGGTGATCGGATTATGGGAGCCGTCACAAGAGCCTCCTTTAACCTACAAAAGGCACTCAAGCAAAATTCATCAAATACAAATGGTGTGTCTTTGAGAAGAAGAGAAGTTAAAGGCTTGGCTATTTTAGAAAAGTCTTTGATGAAACGTCGGTAAAAGCCCGCATGGCCTAGAAAGCTTCTCACTCCCTTCACATTTGTAGGGGGTGACAAGTTTTCTATCACCGAAACCTTAGCCATATCAACTTCTATGCCTCTCTTAGACACGATGTGACCAAGCACAACCCCCTCCTCCACCATAAAGTGGCATTTCTCCCAATTGAGGACGAGGTTGTGCTCCTCACATCTTTGCAAAACATTAGACAAATTCATTAGCCCAAGATAAAATGAGTCTCCATGGACACTAATGTCGTCCATGAAGACCTCCATACTCTTCTCAAGCAAATCGGCAAAAATTGTCGTCATACATCTTTGGAAAGTCCCCGGAGCATTACAAAGCCCAAAGGGCATCCTCTTATAAGCATAAACTCCTATGGGACAAGTGAATGTGGTTTTCTCTTGGTCTTCCGGGTGTATGGGGATTTGGAAAAACCCGGAATAACCATCTAGAAATGAATAGTAAGAATGCCCCGCTAACCTTTCAAGCATTTGATCAATAAAGGGGATGGGGTAGTGGTCTTTGAGGGTGGCGGCATTCAATTTGCGATAGTCAATGCACATCCGCCACCCGGTCACGGGCCTAGAAGCTAAGAGTGTCCCATCCTCTTGTTCCACCATAGTTACCCCTCCTTTCTTGGGCACTACATGGACGGGGCTCACCCAAGAACTATCGGTTATTTGGTAGATAATCACGGCCTCTAACAACTTCATCACCTCATTTTTCACCACTTCCGCCATCTTAGGGTTCAACCTACGTAGCCCATATACCTTAGGTTTGCTACCCTCCTCCAAGACAATCCTATGCATGCAAAGATTAGGACTTAAGCCTTTGATATCATCAATGCTATATCCAAGTGAGCCCCTATGAGTTTTCAAGATTTTCAAAAGTTCAAGTTCTTGGCGTTCACTCAAATTAGCATTAATGATAACGGGATAAGTCTCTCCCTCACCTAAAAAAGAGTACTTAAGTGAGGGAGGTAAGGGCTTTAGTTGTACCTTTGGAGGGAGAAGGCCCTCCACCTTCTTCAAGAGTTCATCATCTACCTCATGGTCGTCTCCCATCTCCTCATCATGGAGTGCCACTTGTAGAGCTTCTTCTTCACATTTTTCTTCTTCATGCACCTTCTCAACCACTTCTTCAATGACTTCCACCGAGCAAGCTTTGTGAAACATTGGTCCCTTCACTAGATGAGGAAGATTAAATTCAAGGGTTTCGTTTCCCACCCTAAAGGTTAGCCGCCCGTCCCTCACATCAATGAGGACTCCTCCGGTAGCCAAAAAGGGCCTACCGAGGATGATGGGAGTGTGGCTATCCTCCGGGATATCTAGGACAAAGAAATCCGTGGGGATCAAAAATTTGCCAACTTTAACGGGTACGTCCTCAAGCACACCCAAAGGTTGCTTAACGGGCCTATCCGCTAGTTGTAGAGTCATAGAAGTGTGGGTTAAACTATCAAGTCCAATTCTTTTAGCAATAGTTAAGGGAATGACACTTACACTTGCACCATTGTCACATAATGCCCTTGAAATCATGACACCCCCTACAACACAAGGGATAGAGAAACTTCCGGGGTCCCCAAGCTTTTTTGGCATTTTGAAAGAGTTAGGATTAATGAGGAGAGCACTACACTCCGCCTCCATAATCATAACATCTTGGGTACCCAAAGTCCTCTTATGAGTCAAGATGTCTTTTAGAAATTTTGAGTAAGTGGGCATGTTCAATATAACATCGGTGAAAGGTAAGGTCACTTCAAGTCCCTCAAGCATTTTTCTAAATTGGGTGAACTTGAAGTTTTCCTTAGTTTTCAAAGCTCTAGAGGGGTAGGGGATATCGGAAACAACAAGTGGAGAACTAAAAGATACCTTTGGAATGGGAGTTTTCTTGGTTACCTTAGCTCTTGCCATTGGTTGTACCTCTACTCCGTCATCATTGACATCCTTGTTCATCTCCTCTTCATAAGGCATAATTTCGACATACCCATCTTCTCCCTCTTTGGGTTGATCATCTTCACCCTTGCCATCATCTTTTAACTCCAAGGTAGGAGTCAAAATGGGCTCTTCGAATTCTTCTCCTTCCTCAACATGCTCATCATTTGGAATCTCATCATTCATCATATCCATGTAGGGGTTATCAAGCACTAGTCCACTTCTTAAAGTCACCGCACATGCATGGTGGCTTGATGAAGCATCCTTGGAGCTTTTCCCTTGAGCAAGTAGACCTCCCGGAGGCCTTTGAGGATTGTTCAAAGCTTGAGAAGCTAACCTAGCTTCCAATTCTCTCACCTCCTTTTTGTGAGCATTAGTGACATTTTGCAAAGCCAAGTTGTTTTGGATTTCCATGTTTTTGACTAGTTGCAAAACTTCACTCATTGAAGGTTCATTGTCTTGATGAGGTTGGTTTGTTAAGGGAAGTGCAAAAGCATAGTCATTCCGACCACTTGAACCTTGGTTGTTGCTTCTTTGGTTGTTAAAGTTTCCTTGTTGATTGTTATTGAAATTTCCTTGTTGTCCCCTTGAACCTTGACCATTGAAATTTGACCCTTGGTTGTTGTTGAAATTTGACCCTTGGCCTTGGAAAGATTGATCGGGAACCCCTTGACTTGCTTGATTGTTTTGGTTGCCTTGGTAAAAATTACCTTGGCCTTGGTTGTTGAAGTTTGGGTTCCCTTGGTTTTGATTCCAATTTCCTTGACCTTGATTCCAATTACCTTGGTTTTGGAAGTTACCTTGGTTATTGTAACCTTGATCATTGAATTGTTGATTTTGGAATTGGTTTGATCCTTGACCTTGTTGAGAGTTGTTGAATTGATTGTTATAGTTTCCTCTTGAAAATTGACCTCCTCCTCTAGGTTGGGAAAAACCCGGAGGGTTGGAAGGTTGAGCTTGTGTGTATTGAGGGTTTAACACATTTTGGCTTTTGTAACTCATGTTTGGGTGAAATTTCGAACTTGGATGATAGAAATTGGAATTTGGGTTGTATGCTCCTTGACTTTGGAATTGAGGCCTTGAAGGCCGTGGGTTGTTGTTGACTCCTTGAAATGGATTCACATGTTGATAATCATTTCCACCTTCATTGTTATAAGATACATTATTTCCACAAACTTCAAAGGTGTGTCCATACCCATTGCAAATTTCACAAGTAGGGGTTTGATAAGCTTCCACCATAGGAGGTGCATAAGACCCACTAGCTTCATTCACATGATGGCCTTGACTTTGATTTTGAGCCTTTTGAAGCTCGGCAAAACCCTTAGTAAAAGTTTGTGTGAGCAAATCAATCTTGGCATTGGTATCCGCATTTGAAAAGTTCTCACTTGGGTACTTAGAACTCCTCCTTAAGCTATTTCCTCTAGAACTAGTACCATAGCTAGACTCCGATTCAACCATCTTTTTAATCAATGCCGCCCCTTGTTGGTCATTCAAATGATCAAAACTTCCCCCCGCGGAAGCATTCACCATAGCCTTGGTTTGAGGGAGGAGAGTTTGATAGAATGTTTGAGTGACATACCAATCCGCAATTCCATGATGAGGGCAACGGGCAAGTAAATCAATGAATCGATCCCATGCCTCTCCCAAGGATTCTCCATCCTCTTGTTGAAAGGTTGTTATCTCATTTCTTAGCATTGCCGTTTTGGAGGCGGGGTAGTACTTACTTAGAAACTCCTTAGCCAAATCATCCCAAGTAGTGAAAGTGTTTGGAGGATGGTTATTCAACCACCTCTCCGCCCGGTCTTTAAGAGAAAATGGGAACAACATTAGACAAAGGGTTTTCTCGGGCACACCATTCCTCTTCATGATTCCTACCCTACTTTTGAATTTTCTCAAGTGGGCATGAGCATCCTCATCGGGGAGGCCTCCAAAGCTATCCCGCTCAATAGAACTCATTTGAGCCGGGTGAATCTCAAAGTTATTTGGGGCCAAGACACCGAAATTGATTGGAGATTGGGTATCATCGTGGTTGGGACGGTTACGGTCACGTAAAGTCGTCATTTGTGGTTGATTTTGTTGTTGAGGTATTGTAGGTGGTGAATTTGGTGGTGTATTTTGTATTGTATTGTAGAAGGGATTTTCGAATATAGGTTCAATGGTGTTGTTTTGTGGGTGATCGATTGTTGGAGTGGATGTAGAAGCAATTGAAGTATTGGCTTGTTGATGGCTAACCCTTCTTGAATTCCTAACCCGAGCAAGTGTATTAGCTCGGAGAGTCCTAAATAACCTTTCGGGCTCCGGATGGCTCAAGAACAACCCTTCACCCCTAGGCATGCACTCAAAAGCAACTCAAAAACAAGTTAGACTCCTAGTGTGTTTTTGGGCACACTAGGGAAAGACAATAATGCAAGGCACTCTACAAATAATCTAACAACTAAAAACCAACAAAAACAACAAGTAACTTGGCTAAATCTAAGACACAAAACAAACTACGAGTTTCCTTACGCCATCCCCGGCAACGGCGCCATTTGATGAACGGTTTGTCGCGTACCGCTCAAGCAAAAACAATTTGTAAAACCCAACTAATGCGATAGCGGAAGTCGGGGTCGAACCACAAGGATGGAGGGGTCAACTACAAGTTTGAATGAATCCTATTCTAGCCTAATAAGGGTTGGATTGGGAAGTTAACTAAAAGCTAGTAAAAGCAAGTAATCACAAAATAGCAAGGTAAAGACAATTAAGGGAAAAACTAAGGTAAAGGGTTCACCTTAGGGGGTTTAATGGGCTAGTCTAGCAATTAGCAAATGGGTAACAAATTCGAGTAGAATTAATTGCTAATGTCTCAACAATTAATAATCATCAACAAAGCCATCGCATTTGTCTCAAATCACCCATATAAACACTTAGTCTAATCATCTCTACCACCGTCGCTTAAGAGATAATCAAACCATGCTTGATAAAATGGCAACTTTCGTTTACACATTTCATCAAACACTTAGTGTGCATATGAGTAATACCCAAATAATTACCACGAATCTACTAATTACCCAACTAATTAACCCACATAATCCTCCCTTAGGCTCCCCCTAAACCCTAGAAGAGAACTACTCACTCATTCTAAGGGAAATCAAACAACTAGAGGCAATGAGTAGTGAAATAAACATTATGCTAAGGAGATGAATAATAATAACAATCAAATGATAAACAATAAACTAGAAATGAAATTAAATTGCATAAATAACAAAAAGATGAGAAATTTATACCAACAAGCTTGTATTAATGAAGAGGGAGAATGTCTTCACCCCAAAATCCTCAATACAAACCCAAAACTGAAATAATTCTACTAGGAAAGACTAGATCTACCAACTTGAAATGAGAAATTAAGTTTAATTAGGGAACGATTAGGAGAGTAATTAGGGACTAATAGAGGTTACAAATTATCTAGGGTTTTGTGCTAAGAGAGTATGAAAAGCTGCTTACAAAACATTAAGGGAAGGGTATATATAGGTATCTCGAAAATTAAGAAAGAAAATAGAGTAAGAGTCGAATTTGCGGTGCTGTGTTCCCGGCCGGTCGACCGGCCGCCGGCCCTCTGACCGGCCCGGAGCACATCAGTAACTTCAATTTCTTCGTCTTCAAAATCTTCTAAGTATGGAGAATGGTGTTCCTGGCCGGTCGACCGGCCGCCGGTCCCCCACCGGCCTGGAGCACCAAATGCTTCCCAAGTAGTTACTGTTGTTGCACAGGCCGGGTAGTCGACCGGCCGGCACTACCTGGGCCTTTTCTTCTCTTTCTCTTCTTCTTTCATTTGTGGAGTTGCGGTCTAGGCCGGGTGGCCGGCCGCCGGTCAGTAGGCCGGCCTGCACCACCTGAAGGCTCATTTCTTCACTTCTTCATCTCATCTTCGAATCCCGACTCATGCAAGACCTTTATGCTCCGATTTCTTCATTTCCGCCTTAATTCCTACAAATTAAGACCGACATTCATATCACGGGAAATCGGGAAGCAAAATGCAATCAAGGGCACGTAAATCCGTGTAAACGGACCAAAATGGGGACGAAAATGAGGGAAAAATGTGACTAATTAAATGCTTATCAATGATCATTATTTATACACATATTTTACGCTTCCCTTAGTTAGATATAACTTGATTTACCGTCTTTTCTTGCTTATTTCTATGCTATTTTAGCTAGAATATCGACTATGCCGCTTCTATTATGTTTTAATGCAGATTGGATGCATTTGGAGCTTTTTGAGCAGATATGAAGCATGGCGGAGTCGGATCGTAGAAGGTTAGGCACGGAAATCGAGAGTAATGGAGAAGAGATGAAGAAAAACAAAGAAACGATACCTTTTTGAAGGATGCTCGATCGAGCAAGGCTGTTTGCTCAATTGAGTCGTACTGTTGTCATTCTCGATCGAGCAGAAGCCCCTTGCTCGATCGAGCAACCCAATGTTTTGACGGCTTTTCGATTTTCCTAAACTAGTTTAACCTAGTTAATTAGATTTTATTATAAAAGGAAAGGTTGTCTTTCATAATTAGGTATGCTTTTATATTAGAAACTCAAGTTTCTTTGCTTGGCTACTGGATTGATTCCTCAAGACTATTGTCTTTAGTTCAAACTTGTAATCAGTATTCTTTAATATTTCTTCGTTATTCAAATTAGTTATCTTCTAGTTCTTTAATTATTCTTTGTTCATCCTTTCATTATTGTTAATCATGTTTACTTTATTTATTATCGTTGTTATTAATATTGTTATGAGTAGCTAAATTCCTTTCTAGGGTTGGAAGGGGATCTAGGATTGTTAGAAGGGGTAGACTAATTAATTGAATTGCAATAGCGTGGTTATCGTTTGATTATCGTTTTAATTCTAGTTGTTTGGTTACTGGCCAGGATTAATTAACTAGTCTCGCGAATTAGGATTAACACCGACCGGGTTAAGACTAAGATAGGCTACGATAATTGAATAGAACTCGTTTAATGATAGTGATCGCATGTTAGATTGTAGATCTAAAGGGCATAATTGAGTCGACCGATCTTGTGACCTTAGATAACTTTATTGCGTGATAGTTGATTATACCTTTATCCCTGAATAATAATCATAGTGAACCTAAGACCCTATACTTTTAATCTTATTGTTTTAGACCTTTTATTGTTATTGCTTGCTATTAGTTTAGAAACACAATCATAAACCCAGAAATTGTTACTATAGAGACGAACGTAGTTTAACAGATTAGAATACTACCGCCTCCCTGTGGATTCGATACCTTTCTTACCGCTGACTATTAGTTATTAGTGATTTATGTTTACTTTGATTAAGGTGACGCGACTTTAACCTTATCAGTGATATCATGATAGTACGTACGAAGAGGATATTGAAATCCTTTTACATTGGCCATGGTAGAGGTTAGTGCTGGTAGCAGCACAAGGAATGGGTTTAAAGCCTGTTGGGAGTAAATCGTCATAGAGATTCCCAACTTAGGTTTAACTAAGTTCAATGGGTCAAACGAAGTCACGAGGATCTCATGTTGTAATACTACTATCATCCCTATTTATGATATAACGTGATGTAGTATTTGATTTTATATTGTGTTAAATCTGTCATGTGAGGAGGCTGAGCTAAGCTCTTAACAAGTTCATGGTCCGTTTTGGGTGGTTTGTGACAGTCAAACCTGATGAACTTGCCTATGTGAGTGTGGGGGAAATTGTCCACCCTCTATGAGGGCCTTCTGGCTTATAGACCTCTAGAGCGCTCATGAAAACCCAGAATATGTGGGGGCACTTGGATAGTCCAAGTAAAATATAATTAATGTTTTGTGTTCATGTTGAACATAGTCACGAACACTAGCTTTGATTCGAGGTGAAGTAGGTGCGCAATGACTTCTTACCAACCTCATCGATGGTTCAAGGTGAAAGATTTCACCTAAGATTACGGTCTGAAGTTTGTTGTACTGCTCACCGAGTGTCAATATAAGTCCAAATAAAGGACATTGACATCTTAGGCTAAACCTTTGTTGCCTTATAACTTCTTTTATTTCCTTATTCTTTTTTTAAATCATGTGGGGGATTATTGTTGGATTTGATGCTTCAAAAGAAACAAATATTGTAAACTGTCCCACATTTATTTGGAGCATATTTCTACGTTGAAAATACATTTTCCATGGTTGACGTACTCATGTGGTTTCCAAGTTGATTGTGTGGTCTCTCATGGTCATCATTTACAATGTTTGTAATTTACAATGTCAATTCACCCCTATATAAACCTACACTTTACAACTCCAAATCACACAACAAAATCACTACTTTAATTCTCTTCTATAATTTTTTCTAAACCCGTCCTTGGAGGTCCTTTGGCAACGTTTGGAGCAGTGTTCAATTTGCAGTTCCGCCTACACCAAAACTGCAAAGGTTGCGTAATCCTGGGGGTCGATTGTCAACAAAACCGTGTATAAAGGACGGGGCAAATTCGACTTTAGGACAGTGACATAGTCATGCCACTGACGCGGGGATTTTTTGTCGCCCTCCCCCGGTCAAAACAAAATTTATAAACTCAACTACTAATGTAGTAGCGGTAGTCGAGGTCGATCCACACAGAGGTCAAGGTCAAGTACTAGTTCGTCTCAAATTAGAGGTTAGCTACGCAAATAAAAAAGGAATTGATATTAAGCTAAGTAACTAAGCTAAAAACTAAATAAGTCGACTAAACTAACTAAACAAGTAATAAAAATTATGGTCTAAACAATAAGAAAGGCCTAGGGCTCGATTACACCACCAACAAGTTTCTTTCACATTCATAAGTCTCTTTAACTAGTTGTCAAGCAATCGGTTTAAAGAAAAACGCCTCAAGGTATCTCCCGCCTCCCTTCGGGGTTCGCGGTCAATACAAGTAGTCCCGATTACCTCCCTCCCGGGTTCGCAACCGGTATCTTAGGACACAACTAGAACCCACTCCCATGGTATCCTAGCGATGGTCTAAGTCCTTAGGCCCGCATCTAATTTCCCAATTTTCCCCTTCCCTTTCCCAAGGGTAGGCTTCTAATTGAAGGTCAAGGGCACCCCACCTCGGTTCCCACTCCCGTGTTCAACCTAAGTCGGTGAAACTAGCCAAGTGAAATAACCATAATCCCAAACCTAACCGGTTCCCACCGGTGGAGAAGGGTCAAGGAGGAAGGTCAAGACACAAAAACAACAATACAAATTCCCTTAACCAATCTCAACCGATTATTCAACAACTCATAAAAACCGAGACGAAGTCATGTAAATAAACAAGTCGGGGTCTAATCGAACCCTAGTGAGATACTACTCACTAATCATTACTAAATTAACATAAGACACATTATTAATTACTCTAAACATAATACTAAGCATTATAAAATACTAAAGATTAAAACTTTAACTAGTCTAATGACTAAAAACGAAAGAACTAACTCTAAACATAATACCCGCTACACTAATTATAACATTAAATATGACAACACTAATAAAGATGAAAACTTTAGCTAACTAATTGCAAAAGTAAATAAAAATAACAACTTTATATAAACTAGAAGAGGGATAGAAAATTATACCAAACTTGAATTATGGAGGAATGAGACGAGAAATTCTTCATACAATTTTATAAATCGAAAGACTAAGCTACTAATCTAAGCTAAGAAATGGAAAAGATGGAGTTTTTAATGGATTTTTAAAAGCAAAAATAGAACTTCTACCCTAAAACTACTACTACCCTACGGCTCTTTCTCCCTGCTCTTCTCCTCCTTCTTCCTTTTTGGCTGCTGCCCCCGCGGCCCCGCCAACCAAATGAAGCCCCCTCCTATCTACTGCTTCTTTGTTTCAAATAGTGAGAGGCATCTCAAAATTAGGTATGAAAAGACTAAAATGTTCTCACTAGTTTTTGTCTTACTAGTTTTGTCCAAATCTTGTCTTTAAATAACTAACAGCCCACTTGTGGATAGAAACGACCGAAATGACGAGAAGGATTCGGCCCAACACAATCACCTCAAATGCAATCTTTCTTGGCCTCATAGAGTTTAGTTTGCTCCTCCTTGACCCGATTAGTTCACTCGGTACTCGCTCCATTTGATGCCTACAACATAAAAAATAGAAAAGCAGTACCAATATCCAAAAATAATATAAAGTGACACTAACTATCGTAAGACGACTAAATTTCTATTTTATTCCGAAAGTGAGTGAATAATACTAAGTCGGGTTATTAATTAGACTAAATAAGATACAAAATGCGGGTTAAAAATCGGTAAAATATGGTGTTATCAAATCTCCCCACACTTATCTCTTACTCGTCCTCGTGTAAGCTCAAAAACTAAGACAAAAACGCATTTATTGACAAGCAAACAAATAAATATAATAGCCGACATGAGACAATTAACGGGCTCACTCCGTCCCTTCAACTTACAACGAAATACTTATGAGGTAGAGGATCTCCTTGCAAGGCAAGTAGGGTCTTGCCAAAATTGCGAAATAACCATGCATTAAGCACAAAATCACATAAAATGGTCATTTCTAATCAAAACACGTCACCTCCCTCATCAAGGCAACTAAGCAAATTCTCATTCAAAAGTCACAATTCTAAAATCCAATTTAAGCATAAAGGATAACAATCAAACACTCCAAAACCGACACCGTTTCATTGTGCATCTTCTAACCTTGGTTTAGGACTTGTCAAGGGGTAAGGTGGAGATGGAGCGAGTTCTCTTCCGACATTAGGAACACTATAGACGAGTATGACTCTACTAGGGTCGTCCCAACTAAACTTGGCGATATGGTAAAAGTGGATAAACTGTAAAGTGAGCCTTTAGCAAACAAGTCATTTGAAAAATGAAATTAACCCCATTAATTGACTTATTTAATGAGAACGAGAACCGATTCACCACCACTATCTTCCTTCCTCATGACTCGGTCAATTGGTAGGCTCTTTATGGTGATAAATCGAGAAGATAAATATTTCCAACCTTTTTGGTGTTTTCCTTTTTTTTTCTTTTTTTTTTTCTCTTTTTTTTTTTTTTTTTTTTTTCTTTTTCTAAACCCATTTTTTGTGTTTTCTTGGGGATATTTGTTTTGAGACTAGTTTGCATAAGATGAAAAGAACTCACTAATTATTGTGGAGTTGTATTATTTTTTTTTTCTTTTTTTCTTTTTTTTGTGATTTTGGATGGAATAAGTGAATGGTAGGTTTTTGTGGTTTAATGTGGTTTCACCAAGCGTAGAAGGTCACCTAAAGTCAAGTTAGTCAAGGAAACGTCACATCGGGAGAGGTGGTGATGGTAGTTGAAAACTCACCCCTCAAACACCCCATGGCACAAAATTAGACTATACACAATGCTAAAGTGTAGATTCAAGTGTTTAAAAGTCATTCTTTTCACAAAATTTGAAAACTAGAAAAATGACTAAATCAAATAGAATAAGCAAAATTATTAAAAAGAAACTGCAAGTTTTTGGAAATTTTTGAAATTTTTCACAATTTAAGAATTTTCGAAATATACACACAATAAGACACAAGTAAACCTACACATGATACTATCAAGACAAGAAACATAAACTAACTCATAGCAACACATAACCACACAACAAGACACCACCAAAGGTTATCAACACTCCAACTTCACAACAAGTATCCACAAGTATCACACCACCAACATCCATACACAATCCAACAAATGCTTCATCCAACCAACAATACAATTCCTCCCCACACTTAAACAAGACATTGTCCTCAATGTCTAAGAACTAGCTAGGGGAAAAGAAGAGATGATGGGTAAATAAAATTACCGTTTCAAGCACAATCTTCAATCATTCACTAGGTAAAATGATTCTTGAATCTTCTACTTGTACCCGCCATCTTCTTGTTGGTTTTGAAGCTCAAAAAGGGGTACCTACACACACTAAAACAACACAAACACCAAACAAGCAAGAGAATATATACACTCAAAACACATAAAGCAAGCAAGTCATCTAAAAATCCCGTCAAGGATTTCATTAGCTTGTCAAAGGTACTAGACCAATCTTCAAGAAAGTGGTCATAATGAATCTTAAGAACCAAACGAGACCATCCATAAAACCAAGTAAGATGGCTAGTGAAAAGTTTGTGGGAAAGGAAGTGGACACCAAATATCTCAAATTCGGTCCAAGATTCCTCATTCAATTTCAAATCCATAAGAGGAAGATCAAAACTTGTAAAATCACTCAAAATATCATCCTTCTTTTCAAAGTGGGTGGGTGAGGTAGGTGAAAAATGCAAGTCTAAACCCTCAAATGAGTCGTAAGTGTGGGTAAGGGATGGTTGTAAGCTAGGAAGTGGGTAAAAAAGAGGAGAAGAAATAGCTAAGTCCACAATCTTGGAAGTATCATCACCATGATTTTCATCTTCACTCTTGGTCATTTCATCCATAAAGGCGGCCTCTATCTCATCCAACTCACTCTCCGAAATGTCCAACTCACAAAACTCAAGATAACTACTACTTCCACTACCATTTAAGGCGGCTTCAATAGCATCCACTTGGGCTTCCCAAGAATCACCAACATGCTCATCCCAACAAGGCCCATCATCAAAGGGGTTAGAATCACAAGAGTTAAGCAAAGTTTCACCAAAATGAACACACTCCTCCTCCCTTGAAATGACATCCTCAAAAGTGGTGGTATCACTCAAAGGCTTTACCTTACATACCCCAAATTTCTCAACCTCATCCATATCAAGTGTACCACTCACCTCACCCAACTCATAATTATCATGGAATAACACGGGCTCAATGCCAAATCGCTCAACCACATCATCCACAATATCATCACTCAAAGGCTCAAAAGCCTCATCAAAATCCACAATAATATTTTCCTCAATACTCGACAACAAAGAAAAATTAGGCTTTCTACTTTCACGATTCAACCAATAAAAAAGATCATAAGCTTCATCATCCGATTTAGAAGATAAATCACCATCACATAAAGAATCAAGCAAAGATCTAACATGACAATTCATACCATACTCAATTGTAAGACGCATTTCTTCCTCACTAAAACCATGGTCATCTAGTGAGTCAAGAAAATGCATAAGTCTATCAATATAAACCCAAAATTCTTCATCATCATATTGAGGAAAACCAAGATAGAACAACATTTTGAAATGACAAAAAAAAAAACGTAATCTAACAAATCTAAGACTAACTAATATCAATCCGTTGACCTCCCCGGCAACGGCGCCATTTTTGACGCGGGGATTTTTTGTCGCCCTCCCCCGGTCAAAACAAAATTTATAAACTCAACTACTAATGTAGTAGCGGTAGTCGAGGTCGATCCACAGAGAGGTCAAGGTCAAGTACTAGTTCGTCTCAAATTAGAGGTTAGCTACGCAAATAAAAAAGGAATTGATATTAAGCTAAGTAACTAAGCTAAAAACTAAATAAGTCAACTAAACTAACTAAACAAGTAATAAAAATAATGGTCTAAACAATAAGAAACGCCTAGGGCTCGATTACACCACCAACAAGTTTCTTTCACATTCATAAGTCTCTTTAACTAGTTGTCAAGCAATCGGTTTAAGAGAAAAACGCCTCAAGGTATCTCCCGCCTCCCTTCCGGGTTCGCGGTCAATACAAGTAGTCCCGATTACCTCCCTCCCGGGTTCGCAACCGGTATCTTAGGACACAACTAGAACCCACTCCCATGGTATCCTAGCGATGGTCTAAGTCCTTAGGCCCGCATCTAATTTCCCAATTTTCCCCTTCCCTTTCCCAAGGGTAGGCTTCTAATTGAAGGTCAAGGGCACCCCACCTCGGTTCCCACTCCCGTGTTCAACCTAAGTCGGTGAAACTAGCCAAGTGAAATAACCATAATCCCAAACCTAACCGGTTCCCACCGGTGGAGAAGGGTCAAGGAGGAAGGTCAAGACACAAAAACAACAATACAAATTCCCTTAACCAATCTCAACCGATTATTCAACAACTCATAAAAACCGAGACGAAGTCATGTAAATAAACAAGTCGGGGTCTAATCGAACCCTAGTGAGATACTACTCACTAATCATTACTAAATTAACATAAGACACATTATTAATTACTCTAAACATAATACTAAGCATTATAAAATACTAAAGATTAAAACTTTAACTAGTCTAATGACTAAAAACGAAAGAACTAACTCTTAACATAATACCCGCTACACTAATTATAACATTAAATATGACAACACTAATAAAGATGAAAACTTTAGCTAACTAATTGCAAAAGTAAATAAAAATAACAACTTTATATAAACTAGAAGAGGGATAGAAAATTATACCAAACTTGAATTATGGAGGAATGAGACGAGAAATTCTTCATACAATTTTATAAATCGAAAGACTAAGCTACTAATCTAAGCTAAGAAATGGAAAAGATGGAGTTTTTAATGGATTTTTAAAAGCAAAAATAGAACTTCTACCCTAAAACTACTACTACCCTACGGCTCTTTCTCCCTGCTCTTCTCCTCCTTCTTCCTTTTTGGCTGCTGCCCCCGCGGCCCCGCCAACCAAATGAAGCCCCCTCCTATCTACTGCTTCTTTGTTTCAAATAGTGAGAGGCATCTCAAAATTAGGTATGAAAAGAATAAAATGTTCTCACTAGTTTTTGTCTTACTAGTTTTGTCCAAATCTTGTCTTTAAATAACTAGCAGCCCACTTGTGGATAGAAACGACCGAAATGACGAGAAGGATTCGGCCCAACACAATCACCTCAAATGCAATCTTTCTTGGCCTCATAGAGTTTAGTTTGCTCCTCCTTGACCCGATTAGTTCACTCGGTACTCGCTCCATTTGATGCCTACAACATAAAAAATAGAAAAGCGGTACCAATATCCAAAAATAATATAAAGTGACACTAACTAACGTAAGACGACTAAATTTCTATTTTATTCCGAAAGTGAGTGAATAATACTAAGGCGGGTTATTAATTAGACTAAATAAGATACAAAATGCGGGTTAAAAATCGGTAAAACATGGTGTTATCAGCCACAACCATCTCTCTTTATATCAAGATAAGCTCTCCTCTTTTCTATTCTATATCTTTACATAAATTTACTTATTACATTTACTTTCTTATATCCATAATTATATTATCAACCATATAATTGGATCTATTGAAAATGCTTAATGCGCCTTCGCAATATTTACATCTAGCTATATTTTAGTTCCAACAGTATATCACATATCTATACCGGACACTTGAACACTTCATTTCAAGTTAAAAACAATAATAAAATTCATGAAATAGTTATTTTTAATTATGACTTCATCTATACTGGGCAATTATGACTTACTAACTACTCCGTATTACTTTTAATTAACAAAATTTTATTTGTTGTATCTTAAACACTTTGAAGTTAAAAAAAATGAAAAAGTTCAATATATTTTATTCTAGATAAAGGCTTAAACATTATTATATATGGAGTATATATTATCTATTTTGTTGAAGTTAATTTTTAATTATGACTTCATCTATACTGGGCAATTATGACTTACTAACTACTCCGTATTACTTTTAATTAACAAAATTTTATTTGTTGTATCTTAAACACTTTGAAGTTAAAAAAATGAAAAAGTTCAATATATTTTATTATAGATAAAGGCTTAAACATTATTATATATGGAGTATATATTATCTATTTTGTTGAAGTTAAATTAACAACATATACAAGCAAGTAGTGCGAAGCATGGAATACTACCTAGTTTAATAAGTAAAATAAAATTATACTCCCTCATATTCAGTAGAACATTCCCCATTTAATGTTGGCACAAAAATTAAGGTTTTCAATTAAATAAGAAAAAGTATTGTAGTTGGATAATGGGATTGGAAAGAATGAATGTATTTTGGGGTATTATTATTGGGTGATGTGATTAAAATAAGATAAAGTATTAGTATTGTGGGGTATTGTGGTGGAGTGAGCTGATTCAAATAAGTATAAAAGTTTACGAAATAAGGAAAGAGGGAATGTATTATGAATAGATGAGAAAAAAATAGGGACGGTTATTTTGAATAATAGGGAGTAATTGTTTATTTTTTTAATTTGGATTTTTAGTTAAGTTTTTTTAGTATTTTGTTGTTGAATTATAGTTTTAAAATTTAGTTTAAATAATAATTAGTATGTGAATGGATAGAGTAAATGAAAAAAGAATTTCAAATAAATAATTAAAAAATGAAATTAAAAAATATCTCAATCATTTATTAAAAAAGGATGAAACGATGTTTACAGAATTAGGAAAAATTAATTAATCTATTATAACAAATAGATATGGAAAAAACAAAATACAAGTTCTTTTACTATAATACTAGTGTTGATTCCGCGTGAAACTGCGGGTTTTTAGATAGAATTATTAGAAAATTTGATAATAATAATATTTATTTCATTTTGAATTTGGTAGAATATTTGTTTTGTTCATCTAAAAGCTAAACAATAGTTTATGAAAAAAATTGACCATATTTATCTTTAACATTTATGGTATATAATTAATTAGAAGGTAAATGTTGTATAAAACTAAATATAGATAGTGAAATCAATTAATTAAAAGGGAAGTATTTATAATAGGTTGTCACTCAAGCGGGAAAACTAAGCGGGATCTATCGACAGGTTTTAATCTTTTAGTAATTAGGAGATGCAACTATGCATTTGTCTCAGTGCCTAATTGTTCGTCGGATTCATTTTCGCTTTCATGGCCGACCTCATTTTGATTTCGAGTCTCGGCATCCACTTAACATTATAGCATACCAACATTCGGAAGCTGTCGGATCTTACACTTGTAACATCCACGAATTAAGCGATTAGGATTTATTAATAATTTATAATTATTATTATTAATTAGCTTTAATGTTAGACTTAAATAATATGTGAGCTTATTTGGGTAGAAACTGTTATGTTTCCGTCCGTTCTGAGTGCATAATCGGACTCTCCCGAAAATTCTAGTGGGTTAACCCTCACTTAAATATTTGGGCCTTTTATTATCTCTTATACCTAAAACAAACCTAATAAACTCCATCTTCTTCCCTCAAAGTTTCAGCACACATTTCCTTCTCTTATCAACCCTAAAACCTTCATTAAACCTCATTCCTCTTAAAACTTTAAACCTTAATACCCCCTCACTTCTCAACCAAATTCATTAGTTTTTAAACCAATCATCCCTTCTCTTCATCCTCTATCTTTCTAGGTAAGAAAGACGTCATCTTTCTCATTTGTTCAAATCATCTGTCTTTCTCTAAGGTGAGAAATTCTCATTGTTTTGTATTGTAATGCTAGGTGGAGACTTAGAAGACCCGGATAAAGATTATTTTCTGATTGAAGAGAAGCTTGAGGAGTAGCCGAGCAAAGGTAATGTAGACGGTTACTCGATATCACATAAAATTATGT
Source organism: Heliosperma pusillum (assembly GCA_022085475.1). Classification (NCBI taxonomy): domain Eukaryota; kingdom Viridiplantae; phylum Streptophyta; class Magnoliopsida; order Caryophyllales; family Caryophyllaceae; genus Heliosperma; species Heliosperma pusillum. Next base: position 29,089 of record JAIUZE010008616.1, on the reverse strand, counting down.
GTTTCTTTACGTGCTTTAAAGTAGTGTTTAGTGATAAGGATGAGTTCTTGTTGTCCTTGTAATAATGAGATTATGTTTCCTACATGTTGAATGGTTGAATTATGGCTCTATTTGTATTAGATGTTGGATATTAATAAATTGGTTGTTCATACATCTTCCTTTGAGACTAATTATGAGTTAAACATTTATGTTTGTCTAATTACTCCTTTGATATTTATGATGTATGTTTCTGACTCACATGATGCTTAGAATTATGTTGGTTGACGGAATTAAGTCGATATTACAAATTAGTCGAGTTTTGTATGCCTTTAAATGAACTTAGCGCTGATTTTCGTGCTGATGGTCTCCCAGCCGGGTGGCCGACCGCCGGTGGTCGGGCCGGCTGGGAACCCTGATAGAAACAAATTGTGGCGGGTCAATAGGTTAATCTTGTCTTAATAAACATGTTGAATACCAAGTTTTAATTAGAATTTTATGTAATATACCGGTTTGCACTTTTTGTTGTAATTTTGAGGTTTTAACGTGATTTGCACATGTAACTTTGTAATTACGACTTTTGCTTGTATTTTAAAAATGGAAACACAATTTTCATGTCTCTTAAACCAAGGAAAAGGAGGATAGTTAAAGGAAATGCAAGAGAACAATTGTAAAGTCAAGGAAAGCAATAAAAAAGAATGTTTTGAAGCCTTGGCAACATCTCAAGCAAGAGCCAAAATGAAAATTTGAAAACTCGGTTTTACAAGAGTTAACTCCAAATGGCAACATCTCAAGCTACAAACCTCCTATTGATGCAAGGAAAAGTAGAGGTGATATCTTATCCTCTTAGCTTTCCAACGGTATATCACACGCCTCAAACGACCAAGAAACGAGAGAGATATGCCTCTCGCAAAAACATGTTGCCAACATGAAAAACGCTTTATTCTATTATTTTGAAGGCTCACTTTTGTGTGATCTTTAAGGGTATAATACCCAACATTTATCACTCATCTAGGGTACCATCTCATACATTGTTCATCTACTTCTTATACTAGAACTCTTAATATTTTATATTAGCTTAAATTTAGTCTAATCTTTGGTTATTATGAAGACAATGGAAGCCTAGTTTCTTCAAGCTTGATGTAATTTGAACAAACACTCAACATTTAGCATTGTATGACTGTATAATCTTCCTTTCCTTTATTTAATGATGTTTTCTTATATTAAATTCTTATGTTGAGTAAATGAATGTTTAGATTAACCATATTTGCATCTTATTTACTTAGAAAATTCTTGTTCTAGATAGGTTTGGTTATCATGTCTTGAATATGTTGAAGCAAATTTGAAAGACTCTTACTTTGGTTTAAAGGTGGAGTCTTTCGGGTGGAAAATTGTATGTTGAGTATCATATCATGTTTTAATGGTGTGATATTGGCTTTTAGCTTACTCCCTTGGTTAAGTCTTAAAGATTGTATCTTTATTGGTTCTTGTGGTTTAATGAGTACCAACTAGTATACAAAGGGTCAATTTTGGGTAGGTTTAACTCATGCTAGATAATATCTTGGGAGGTGGTAGTAGATAAATGAAGAAAAGAGTCTAAAGGAGTCATCTTTGTTGAATATTGTTGTGTCTTGGGATAGTTACATAAAGTAATCTCTCATATTAATTTAGTGCATTTAAGGTGTTTCTTATATTGTCTAAACTAGAAAAGTTCATATCTTTGATAGTTTCATGTTACCCTTTCAATCAACTTTTCCTATATGTTTCATCTACATGTTTTCCCATTAATTATATATATCATTGTTTTTAATTAGTAAGTTTAATATTTCATAAGTGTCATTAGTTTTAAATTAGTAGTCTTAATTTATATTTAGTGTCTTAATTTGCTCTTATCAAGAGTTTAGAAGTTAGCTTAGCTTATTACCGTCTTTCTTTGGGTGCAACCATTTACTTACCCTTACTACCCTTTTATTTAGGATAGTTTGAGTCTAGTTGAGGTATTATAAGCTGTTATTTGTCCTTGTTAATTGCTAGTTTAACGACGCTAGTCTTTTTGCTCGTCAAATTTGGCGACGTTGCCGAGGAAGGCAACAAAGGTAAAGCTAGTTTAAACTTTTGGCTTAAATTTTTATGTTTGTCTTTGTAAATATTAGGACTCATTTATTTGCCTTAGATTGTGTTCTTGGTTTATTAGATGACTACTCGTTCTCCTCAAATTCATAATGAACCATTTAATAAGTATTTTGATAGATTGAAAAAGTTTAATTCTTGACGTGAATAATTGTATAATGGGTTGAATGAGGAAACTTTGTCGTGTGGCATGTAATGGGTTGAATGAGGAAACTTTGATGCTTGTTGATCAATTGACGAACGAATAATTTATCAATGTCTCTAACTATGAAGAGATGTGAAAATTTTTCCATATGTTGGCTCTTGCGACTTAACAATTAGAGTTGAAAAATTCACTCTCGATTGTACCATGTGAGGCTATTTTTAGAGAGGAGCCTCAAATTGATGATGGCCGGTTCCGTAGGAGTGGGAATTATAATTGTAACTTGACCACTTCACTTCCCTTACAACCCATTTGTATTATTAATGACCCTCCTTGTGATGATTCCTCGATTCGTAGATGAGGTGTCGGAAAAGTTATGGTTCTTGAGGATGTTGGTTGTAACCCTCCTTTGGCTAAGAAGTAATTAATAACTTTGAACCTTGAAGAAATTGTAAATGAAGGAGCTAAAAATGTGCTTGTTGAGGTTGGGACATACAAAGAGGAACCATCCTTAGTTTATGTGAAATAGCAACTCATGCTAGTTCCTAAAGAAGCTATTGAGCCACCTTACTCCTACTTAGTTTCTGCCAAGTCCAACTTCTCTTTCAAGGAGTCACACCGTGACATAGAATTGTTTAACTTGCTCAAACTTGTTATCTTTTGACCTCATACTACCTCCATTTCTCCTCTTTATGGGCTAATGTGTTTGATAAGTTACTAAGGACGTTGAATTGCTCTGCTCTTGAGTCTTGAAGAAGAAAGGTCTTGAAAAGGCGTCAATGCAAACGCCGAAAAGCAAAAGCATTTTACGGGAGACAACCCGTACTTTTTATTTCATATTTCCTTACTTTCCTTTGTATTTTTTGTACTCTCCTCCACATTGGGATAATGTGGAAACTAAGTGTGGGGGAGGAATTGATGTCTGTAATATATGTAATTTCTTTGTTTTGATGCATTTTTATAAAAAATGAAATATTGAAAAAAAAAATTAAAATCCCGACTAGGTGAAAATCCACAAGGGTGGGCGCCTAGGCAATAGTGGGAAGGTCGCCGAGGACAAAATGAAAACTTGAAAGGGCATTCCGGTAAAATGAAGAATCGAGTTGCGAGCCACCAATGAGAGATAAGAAAAAAAGCTAAGGTGAAAACCCAAACAGTTGGTCTTACTTCAGACGGGCCATTTTGGTCTGAAGCAATAAGACGGGATTTTATAATCACTTTATAGTTAGATGTAACCACTATTGAAAACAAGTTAATATAAGTTGTGGTTACATTTTATCAAAAAGTGGCAACATAATCCAGTCTTATTTTTCAGACAGAAATGGGCCGTCTGAAATAAGAATTTGCGAAGCCCAAAAGGACACCTTAGGCAAAATGAGTGACTTTCGAAAAAAAAAATCAAAAACATTGAGCATACTGTTAGAATATTTATTAATATTTAAGTGGCCTATGTGTTTCGGGTTTTAATAAAAGTTAAGTTCATATTAAATATTACGACTTTAATATAAAAGGTGACACCGTGATGGATCAGTTTCAATTAATGTAATTAAAGTCTGGGAATTATTATTACCTTTTACCTTACCCTAATATAAATCGTCTTTCACGAAAAAGGTACGATCGGGTTTGATGAAGGTATGTAACCCATCGGATTATATATATGAGAGGGATACTGGAAGTACATACACAACATATCAAATATCATTATCTTAAAAGAAACAGAGTACGTACAAAGAAAAGAAAAGTGAAAGGCGGAAAGACAATTTCTTTTTCCATCATCAAAGAACATCAAGGAAAGGGTTAAGGAGGATAATCAGTCTTCTATACTTCTTATTGTTGTATTGAGTGCGTCTGTACGACATGGACCAAGGTTAGTCCTTTATTTCGTCTTATTGTTTGTATTATGGTTGAATTAATTCAAGTCTATATTGATCCTTGGGATTGCTTTCATTATTGAAATCATAAATTTTATCCAACATTTGATATCAGAGAAATATAATTTTTTTTAATTTACCCGTAAAAGGATTTTGCAATATGTAGTCGTTGTTCATGTATTGTGCCATGAATGATAAACTACCGTCATATTGTGTTAGAGTGCAAACTCATGTACCACATTGGTAGAATAAAGGTGAAATAAGATCTTTATAAGTGTCCACAAATATAAAAGTACGAGGCCTTTTGGGAAGGAGCCCAATAGAAAATCCGTGAGGGCTTTGCCCAAAGCGGACAATATCGTAGTATTATTGACAGTAGACACCGACGCAGCAGAAGCCCAACACGAGATATTCACGCTTTCGCACAACAAGTGGTATCAGAGCCCACGGTTCAAATTGGGCTAGGGGAAAAAAAAAGCATCAGGCCCAAGACTTGAAGGGTGCTTTACACTATAAGGCGTGGAACTTCTAATAGTTCGAGGGAGAGCTAATATGATCGCGAAGGTGACATGGGTCTCACGACGATGAGATGGGTCGTCCAAGAGAAGAATGTCAGCGACTCGGCGAGGGGTGGACTGAGGCTTAATGGAGGCAAGAAAAACGGTCCATGGTAAGTTTAAAGGCGGTCGAGGATGACACGCTAAGGCACTGAATGCGGACCTAGTCTAGGGTATATTAGATGCAGAGGAGTTTGGTACGCAAGTGTAGCACAAGTCCCGTGAAGAGACAAATGAACCCTTAGTGGAACACATGGTGTGTCATTTAATAGGAGGTTATCAAGACTTGGTGATGCTAATGGTGTTTAAAAGTTGGAGATGTATGGTGTGAGGAGGTCCTTCATAGAAATTAAGGTCCGAGTCAAGATGATGGTACTTGGTTTGAGGGGAGTATTGTTAGGGTGCAAACTCATGTCCCTGATAAGTGATTAATTTCCCTGTATTTTATATGGGTTTTCCCCTTAACTTTGAACTAGTTTCCGGTAAGTTTAGTGAATTTTATATTATATTCATTCCTTTGCGGATTACTACGAAATTGTTTGTTTATTAGTAGGAAGGAGTATTTATACTTAAAATTGGCGATGGATTAAGCGGGTCAAGAAACGGAGCCTTATTTGGTACTTGATACTCAATGATGGAACCGAGCCATTCTGGAAATCAAGTTCAAGATAAGGTGTATATCAATTAGTATTAGGGTTAATTGACAGGAATAATCTATCCTATACCTCCCCTTCTAATATTAATCCATACCATGCTTTAACTCAAAATAATCTAAACTATACATTCATTTAACTTATCCTAAACTCTTGCAATTTTTGACCGGTGACAACAGGTAATGTAAAGGGTCAAATTGAAGTGGGGCCTACTCTTCATCTTCTTACTCCGTTTTCTATTCTCAACCCATAAAAACTAACAAAATGTTCTACATCCCCAGAAAAACTAGTGTTTATTCCACTAATATGGATTTTTCAATTGAATCTCAAATCGAATAAATACCAAATAAAACCCAACAAATACCAACTTTATCAAGATCATTTCTATTTTTTACAAATACCTACGCTTGTTCTTCTTCTCCTTTATTTTCTTCCTCAACAAACCACCTCTTTAATTTAATAATAAATATGTAACATTATATTCAACTCTTAAAAGAAGAAAAGATGAGGGAAATGAACCAGGATTTATTCGCCCCGAAACCAAGACTGAACCCGGATACAAGGGTGTTTGGGCCGAGATATGATGGTCGGGCAGATGAATGGCTAGGAGGATTGGTGGATTAATTTTAAGGCACCATTATCATCGCTACTACCAGGGTGTTCGAAATTGGATTGGTGGGTTGTGGTGGAGATGCGGGGAGGAGTGAGAAAGAGCAGTGATGCACGGTGGTGGAGAGTTATGGTTTCTGGTGTTTTGTGATATGTGATTTTGGAGATTCAAGATGAAGAGGATGAAGTTTATTATTCTGATATTGTTGTTTTAATGATTTAAGTTTAGTTTTTTTTTTTTTTTTTGTAAATGTGACTTGATCAATAGGTAGCAGGTTACCTGGTGTATTGTGAGAAATATGAGCTTATAGGTGAGGTTATTCTGAGTTAAAATATGGTATGGATTAATATGAGGAGGGGATACATACGTTGGATTATTCCTATTAAATAACTCTTAGTATTACAGGCCATGTATATTTGTTGGTCTTGCCTTGGAATGGAAACAAAGAAATTCAGCCCACAATTAATTATGTTTTCTTCGGGAACTAGGGACTACTTATAGGAGTACGTAGAGATTAGACGGGTTTTTTTATGTTTTAATATTTATTTCGTTGGAACGTGTTGTACATATTTAGCCTCCATATTTTATGTTCTCCTTCCCAAGTTTAATTCAAGACTAAGTTTCTTCTCTCCTCCATATTTGTTATGAGTAATTTTAGATTAATTAGTGAGTAATAATTTTCTAGGATTTGTACCGTCGCTAATTGGTACAAGCATGTTTTAATTGTAAAACCGATTGCGAGATTGCTTATTTGAGTTTGATTAGAATTTATCATGAATTTGAGTAATGAATTTGATACGATTTTGCATAAAATAACTTGTAGCCATCAACGAATGTTGGGCCAGATTTTGTTGTGTGTTTAATCGGTCTTATTGAGTCACTTAATTACAGTTATATTTGAATTTACATGCGGGAGCGGGAATTCAATTAAGAACATATTTCTGATTATGATTATAAGACTTTTCATGGGAATAATAGTTTTTATAGTTGGGATGTATCTACGGTCTTATTGCTTCTATGTGTCTAATTTACATGCGGGAGCGGGGATTAGACATTTAGACATATTTACGAAGAATTATCATTACTTGGGAGAGAGCGTTAATATGCCAGAGGTGTAGTAATCCCACTTGAATATCAATTTAGCAATCGTGTCAATATTTGTGAGCTTGTCTAGCGACGATATGAACCCTATGCCGTTTTATTATTATAAATTTCTTGTGTTATAGTTTTATTATTGCGTTTTAGTAATTTAGTTTAGTTTAGATTAATTATTTATCACTTAATATTTATTCCGCGTAGCTGACTTTTAGTTTGAGATAGACTGGTACTTAGTCCCTAACCTCCCTGAGATCGACCCGTAAGCACTACAACTGACCCGTTCGCTTGCGGTATTTTTAACTGAACATCACACATTGGTAGAATAAAGATGAAATAAGATCTTTATAAGATCTTTATAAGTGTCCACAAATATAATAGTACGAGGCCTTTTGGGAAGGAGACAATAACAAATCCGTGAGAACTTGGCCCAAAGCGAACAATATCGTACTATTATTGACAGTGGACACCGACGCAGCAAAGATCCAACATAAACTATTCACGCTTCCGCACAACAATCTCTCTTATATAAAAGGGAAAACATTTAAAAACTTCTCATTGGTCCCCATTTTTCAGGAATTTTCAAAGGCAAAAAGGTGGCTTCCTCATTTTAAGGGAATTTATTTCCTTTGCATTCCAGACTCACACTATTTCAGATGCAATCTTATGCTAAAAATTTATTTACATACAAACTTTATGCTAAAAAATAAATATATAAAAAAATACGAAGTAATAAATAACAAATTAAACAATTACAAAATTACAAAAGAATATATTACGGGTAAAAATTTAAAAGTAAATATAAACACAATCAACCATTTAAAAAAAAAAAAAGCAATTTCATTTTTCTTGCAAAAATATTTCTTAAAAAACCCTATTTTTGTCCAATTATATATGTAGCGGAAGATACAAAAAATAGGCCATCAAATCATTAAAATCATACTGAAATTAATACTTGGAATTTAATTAGCTAACTATTCTTAAAAATACCCAAACATTTAAATTGGGTAGATGTAACTTTCATATTAAAAATTCTCTACTTTGAAAAATGAAAAGTTACAGCCAAATATGGGATTTCCAACGAATAAAAGGTTTTAAATAAACAGAAAAAAAAAAAAAAGAATTTATATTTAGTATAGTCACTAGTGTAACACCCGTGAAAATTCACGGGAATGTTTATAATTTTTAGAAATTAAAACTATTTATTAATTTATAAAATAAATATACAATATTTTTTCTTTGCGCGATCCTTTGTAAAAATAGCTTAATAATTATATGTATTTATTTAGTGTGCGGCATTTTGCCAAAATTGCTATATTTAACTTTGCCAAAATTGCAATATTTAACTTTGCCTGAACTAAATTTATATGATATGAACTTTGATAAACCGATGAGCTGAACTATTAGAACTAACTTTTTTTTAACCAGACTTATAGGATCTGAACTGAACTTATATACTTACTATTATTATATTATTATTATATTTATACTCGTGTATATATATATATATATATTTATATATTTATTATTGTTAATATTCTTAAAGTTATCATCAAAAATACTATAAATAATATTAAATTTGTTATCACATTAATATTATATTATCAAATTATTATTATTATATTTGTAATCATATTTTTTATTTTTATTATCATTATAGTTTACTATTATACTGATGGTACATAATTTTGGAAAGTCAGAAGTGCAATAAATGTATACACCATGAACTGTCACTCTGTCACGCCCTACTCTAATACTTTTAGCATATACATGTTTGCCTTTTAATTTTTTTCGTATCAAATATAACCGCATTGACTTCTCTAGTTTTGTAAAAATTGCGGACTATATTTACAATTATACTAATGATAAATATTTTTGTAAAGTCGAAAGTACAACGAAAGAGCTCTATTAGTAAATGCTAAGGGAGTACTATATTATATTACTGCACAAGTTATCTTTTAATTCTGTTAAGATCTTCTCCATTTCTTTTGTTGTTTTTAGTGGTTCAGATCAAATTCGGTATAGATCATGTTATTGTAAATACATTTGAATAAGAAAGGGTAAATGAATGGAAAAAGATATATAGTATAATATAGGTATATAAGAGAGTAAATGGAGAAAAAGAAAAGGAGGGGATCTAGATTATTGCTTTTAATTTATGTAAGCATGATTGTCCTTCATTGCCATCATTGTTGAAAAACCAACATAAAATTCTTATTTTGTTATGTTTTTTGTATGTTTCACTATTTCATCCTAACATTATGCATTGTTTAGCCAGTAAATAGAAGGTATAAAATCTACTATACATTGACTATGGTTCTGATTTTTTGTTCTTATGCTTTGTTTTATATATTAAACCGTTGAGCTCTAAACCTCCACCTAATCCTGTACAATTCCCAACTTCAACTTTTGATGGACTTGTATTGATGAGTAATTAATGTTTCAATATGCAAAATTATTAGTACAAACTATTTTTTAACTATTTGCTTTATTTGTTCAACAAATCTTGCTTGTGACCACTTTTTAAAAATGATCTTTCATAACTCACTTACCCAGTTGCTCTTAGTAGTCCAAACTATTTTTTAAATAGGATAAATTAATCTTTACACCCTTATAAAACCAACTTTTCTAAACTGACACCCTTATAAACTTTTTTTTAATATTTTACACCCTTATAAAATCAATTTCAAACTTAAGATATAGCGTATGATTAGGCGGTCGGCAAAAAAGAATCAGAGTATGAGCACAATAATTCTGGTAATGGTTAATTCTATATTTAACTCAATATTATTTATTATAAGAGTGAAAGTCATTGATCTAATAAGGGGTATAAACGTAAATTAACATATTTGTCATTGAAATTAGATTAAGGGGGCAAGATTTGAAATAAGTGTTTTATAAGAATGTAAAATATTAGAAAAAAATTATCAGATTGATTGTTCCAGAGAAAGCAAAAACAAATATGATTATAAACTAAGGGAAGCAAATAATTATAAATGTTGAAGATAGATCAAATAAGGGAGATAAGACTTATCCTATTTGTATCCAATATTAGGATACACATGCATGTGTAATCCGGATCCAATTCATATCCAACCGGTCACAAGGTTTGAACTTTTTCACTTCAATTATAGAATAAGACGGTTTTACAACGTGTGATACTTTCATTGGTTACGACTTACTCTGATGCTCTGTTGTACTGCAATTTTGTTTTAACCTTTGAGTCGCGTAATGTTAAAGCTCTCTATCGTAGAGGCTTAGCTTTCAAGAATTTGAATTCCCTAATTAATGTTCTTGAAGACCTCGAGTCTGCTTTGAAAATTAACACGGGCAATAAGGATGTCAACCGTGAAATATATTCTATTGTTGACCTTTTAACCCAAAACCTTTTTTTTATAAGGGTATAGTTTTAGAAAAGTTGATTTTATAAGGGTGTAAAATATTAACATTTTTTTATAAGGATGTAAGTTTAGAAAAGTTGATTTTATAAGGGTGTAAAGATTAATTTATCCTTTTAAATATTTACTTTACTTAAAAATGATCTTTCACAAACCTTGCTTGTGACCATCTTTTAAGTGAGCATCATATGACATTTATTATTACTTATGTAAATTATCAATATGAAATATACTTGTGTTAGATTATCCAAAAAGTTGTTAAATTAGTGTGTCTATGAAAGAGTTGTCCAATTATATTCTATTGCCGAAACAAATACAATAAATTATATCAAATCGAATATATCCGTCTTAAATTAAAATATGATAAATAACATGTCATCTGTATGAATAAGACAATTTGTTTTTGTTAATATTCAAGCATTATTCTTTGTCTTATATAAGACAAAAAATAATACTCCTAGATTATTTGATCGGCTTAAGGTTAAGCCGTTAATGAGAATTTGTAAAGCAAACATTTAATTATAGACTATCCCAAATTTCCAATGTCCAAATAAGGAAATACTCAAATACCCATTCCCAATTGCATACCTACTACCTCATTTAGATCCTCTCCAAGTCTCAATTTTCTCCCTAAGACCATCCCCAAGCAAGGTCATGAGGGAGGTCATGACCTTGCTGGGTCACCTTAACCACATATTAAGGAGGTAATAAGCATGACCCAGGGCACCAATTGGCCTCAAAGAGGTCACCAATTGACCTCAAAGAGGTCACAATTGATGAAGATGACCCAGTTGATGACCTTGTACGTGTCCTACTCTGGTTTGTTCCACGTGAATTAAAAAAAACAAGCAATACAAATGTGTCAGATTGTCTGTTCTCCATTTCTGCAAAATAAGAAAGTTGAAGAGCTAATTCATAATAAACCAAAGGAGATATATATACTAAATCAAATTAGAAAAAAATATGAGTATATAAAAAAAGGTTATATTTTTTAATTTCCCATAAAATAAACTCAACGTTGATATGTTTTGACCCATTTTGAATTCAACAAAAAGAAGTACCAAACTAACTGTATAAACTATAAGCTTCATTATTATGCTAATGGAGACCAAATTAAAGTAATTACCACAAATGAGGAATTGAAGGAGATGATGACAGTGGTGGCGATCTGGTGAGAGACGGAAGAAAATCATGAAGACGGTGAGTATGACGATGCTGGCCGTGAATGATGGTGAAGGAAGGTTGAAGACGGAAGAGACGCTGATTTGGGGAAAGGAAATTAGAAGGATTTGGGGAAATATTTGGGTGTTAGATCTGGGTAGAGGATGAAATATTTGGGGAAAGGGTAGTATACGTATAATATGAAATTTGGCAAGAATATTTATTAAACCAATAATAAAGGGTAATAGGTACAATATATGCAATGAATTACTTTAGACACAAATTAACAGCATAAGCTTTTCAAAATAGTAACGATTCAATGAAAAAATATTGACCTGCCTTCACATCTTGAAAAAATATATGATGGATTACTCTATTTTTTATTTTTAAAGATTATTTTGAAATTTTATTAGGATATTTGTATTTTTTATTATTTTTCTTTTTTCGATTGTGTTGGATTAGTTATAGATGTTGGATCAATTATATTATAGCCGTCGTATTATTGTAGTTGTTGGATCAAATATAGCTGAACCGGTATCCGATCCGAAATTAATCGGACATCCGAAATTTTTGTAACTGGTATCCGTATCCAATCCGATATCCAAAAATCTCATTGAGCATATTTGACAAAAATTTCGTAACTAGATTAAGAACGAAAGTATTTTATTCTTGTCGGGTTGTTTAGCTCGTTATTTCCAATTTTGTGTTTTTTTAATTAGTTTTATGCATTCCGTATTTTATTTAGCTCGTTATTTGTAATGTTGTGTTTTTTAATTAGTTTTATGTATCCCGTATTTTATTTATTGAATCATGATTTTTAATTATTACTAGTTTTTTTATCACATTTGAGTAATTATTAGTTTATTAAGAGATTTTCAAAACTGTAAAAAATTAACTTAATTTTAGTTTGTAATTAGTAATAAGTATTAATTGAAAAAAGTATGAGAGAGGTTTGGGGTGCGTAGGTGTGAAAATTAGAGAACGGAGGAATAAAGATAACTGCTTACTTTATTGATTTAAACGTAATAACAACTTGGTAAATATATACTAGAATAAGCTCTACTCTATCTTTGACTAATCTCATAATTAAGGTAACAAGATAATGTCTTATACTAAATATAAGATGTGAAAACAATATTTACTGAATCATATCAACGATATGTATGCTATAATATCTTCGAGTATCTTCACAATCATAGCATCCATATCTTTACACTCCCCCTCAAGTTGGAGCACTTGGTAAACCGAGTCCCAACTTGAACGGTAAATGATCAATCGATTCTCCTCCAAGCGCCTTGGTAAATAAATCTGCGATTTGCTCCTTGCTTCGGATATGAAAAGTATTGATCGTATTTGTAACCAAATGTTGTCGTACAAAGTGGCAATCTATTTCTATATGTTTCGTTCGGTCATGAAAAACTGGATTTTTAGCTATATGAAGTGCTGCCTGATTGTCACAATGCAAGTGCATGGGCTGTGTATGAAAAATTCCAAATGATGCAAGTAAGGATTTTAGCCATATGAGCTCACTCGTGGCTGCTCTCATTGCCCTATACTCCGCTTCTGCGGTTGATTTCGCAACCGTCACTTGCTTCTTTGCCCTCCATGATATGGGTGACTGCCCTAGTGAGACGAAATACCCACTTAAAGATCTCCTCGTGATTGGACAACTTGCATAGTCCGAATCACAATATCCTCGTAATTGATAATCTGCTTCCCTTTTGAACAAAATCCCTTTGCTCGGATTTCTCTTAATGTAACGAACCACTCTTAGAGCTGCTTCCCAATGCTCTTTTCTTGGTTCGTTTACAAATTGTGATAAGATGTGAACCGCATAAACAAGATGCGGCCTTGTGATCGTTAGATATACTAGTCTTCCGACTAAGCGACGATATTTCATTGTGTCTTTCAAAACATATCCCTTTGCTAGTGCCAAGTTATGTCGTGGTTGTATGGGTGTATACACGGTTCTTGCTCCCTGCATTCCACTTTCTTCAATAATATTCAGTGCATATTTTCTTTGGTTGAGAAATAACCCATTTGCTCCATGGGCTACCTCGATTCCCAAGAAATATTTCAATCGTCCCAAATCTTTAATTCCAAATTTTTTGTCTAAGAATTCTTTGAAACTTGCACAGGCCTTGCTATTGTTGCTAACCACAATCATATCGTCGACGTAAACTAGCACTCCAATAAAAACTCCTTCCCGATTAAGTGTAAACAAAGAATAATCCGCTAAAGACTGTACAAACCCATACCTTTTCATCGCCTCAGTCAGCTTTGCGAACCAGTTCCGGGAAGCTTGCTTTAGCCCATAAATTGATTTCATTAGCTTGCATACTTTACTTTCTCCTTTCGTTTCGAAACCTTGTGGAATTCTCATGTAGACGTCTTCATCGAGATCTCCGTGTAGGAACGCATTATTCACGTCGAGTTGCTCTATCATCCACCCCTTCATCACGGCAATGGCAAGCATACAATGAACACTCGTCATTTTCGCCACCGGTGCATATGTCTCATGGAAATCAACTCCTTCCACTTGAGTGAATCCTTGGGCTACAAGTCTCGCTTTGTATCGCTCAATGTTTCCATTTGCTAGGTACATGATTTTAAATACCCACTTGCACCCTATCGGTTTCTTCCCTTCCGGTAAAGTGACAATCCTCCAAGTGCCGTTTTTTTCAAGAGCATCGATCTCTTTTCTCATGGCCTCGCGCCATTTTTCACTCCTTGCAGCCTCATGATAATAATTTGGTTCCATGTGCTCATCAATCTTTGCTAGAAAGCTCTTGTGAGATTTTGAAAAACAATTAGTAACAACATAATTGGACATAGGATAACGCGTACCTGGCAACGAGGATGTACTTTGTGCGTGGTGAGCATTTGACTTGGGTGTAATTATCCTTGTCGACTTACAATAATAATCCTTTTTCCATGATGGTTCGAATTTTTCCCTAGCTCCTCGTCCCATCTTTTCTGTCGAAGTACCTGTTTGCGTAGCCTCGACAGTAGCAGGCTCTTCTTCATTCTCTGTATCATCTTTAGTCGAGTCCCTGTTCATGTCCTCTTCATTACCATCAGTAGAACCCCCATCAATAGCACCCCCATTAGCATCCCCTGCTTCTTCCTAAGTCCCATGTCCTTGTTCTGTTTCGACACTCCCCCTTACAACAGTAAGTGTCCCTTGATTTTGTTCACAATCAACGAATACTTCCTGGTCTTGGCATAAACCGTGTATATTCGTTTGTTGTGTGTTCGCTTCAGGTTCGGAAATTAAATAGGGAAAAACGTTTTCATAAAAAATCACATCTCGGGATACAAAGACTCGCTTCTCTTTCAAATCATACACCTTCCACCCTTTTTTGCTATGTGGATACCCGATAAAAATACATCGCTTTCCCCGTTCCCCAAATTTATCTCGAGTTCTATCTTTATTATGTGCATAACATAGACACCCTAGAACCTTAATATTGTCAAAAACAGGTTTTTTATGATATATAATTTCATAAGGAGTCTTTCCATCAAGTAAAGGTGTGGGTTTTCGATTAATTAGATAAGCTGCGATCAATATACATTCTCCCCAAAAAAATAAAGGTAACCCTGCTTGGAAACGTAGTGCTCGTGCCTTTTCTAGTATGTGACGATGTTTCCTTTCAACTGTACCATTTTGTCGTGGCGTATCTACATTGCTAGTTCGAAACACAATCCCATTTTCCTCATAATAACGTTGCATAGATCCGGACAACAATTCTGTCCCATTATCGCTTTGAATTATTTTAACACAAGTCTCGAATTGGTCTTTACCATTTGACAAAATATTTTCATGAAATCCCCTGTCTCACTTTTGTCTTTCATTAGGTACACCCAAACTCCCTGACTGTGATCATCGACAATGGTTAAAAAATAATGTGCTCGTGTTAAGCTACCTATTCGATATGGACCACAGATATCGCAATGACTTAAGCCAAATAAAACGTCGCAACTCTTGTCATTTATTTTAAATGGAGTTCGAGATTGTTTTGCCCGACAACATGAATCACAAACAATATCAGAATTCCAATGTAAATTGCACCCTACTAAATTTGAAAACCGAGAAAATATACTTGTTGACGGATGCCCCAATCTCTTATGCCACAACCTGGCCTCCTGTGTCACAGTCGTTTTTCGCACCATCTCTGTCTCCTTCGACTTGTAATAATACACCCCTTGTCGATGCTCACCCCGTCCAATCATCATCCTCGTGGTCGGTTCCTGCATTTCACAATAGTCCGAATAAAATGTTATTACGCAATTATTCTCACTTATTAGTTGTTGGACAGAAATGAGATGACAAGTAAGATTAGGCACAAATAAAACATCTTTTAAAATAAATGTTTCACTGAGTCTGACTTCTCCATGTATGCAGGCCTCAACTCTCCTTCCGTCTGGCAAACTGACCATCGAAACATTTTCAGTCCAACTATTCTCCAACAATTCTCGTCTTCCCGTCATATGATGGGAAGCTCCACTATCTATCATCCATTCAACATCAATAATTAGTCTCATACCTTGCAATTGTTCCTTACTGTCTGGGATTGCACTTAGAATGATTCGCAGCCTGTCTATTTCTTCACTCGTAAACGGCAGATTCTGGTGTGAACCTTCAGTGTTCTTTGAACCTGCATTGCTCCCTACTGCATTTGCCTGATGGTTTCGGTGTCCACGTCCTTCAATGAAAGCCAATTTATTTTTGGCATCGAGTCCATTTTTGACAGCGTCTGCCCATAGACCGTAATTATTGCCGTTAAAGACAATTTGCGTAACACTTAAGTACGGATTATCCGAAAGATGTAAATAAAGTGGTGAGGTTACAGGAATGGTCTTTGGACCTTCCATTGTTGCCTTCGGTGTGTCTTTATTAATACCAATCTCACTGGTCATGATGAAATTGGCAGTTTTGTATCTTCGTTGTGATTTTTTTTGTGATTGGATCGTTGTGTTTCTCTGATACCATGTGAAAATTAGAGAACGGAGGAATAAAGATAAATGCTTACTTTATTGATTTAAACGTAATAACAACTTGGTACATATATACTAGAATAAGCTCTACTCTATCTTTGACTAATCTCATAATTAAGGTAACAAGATAATGTCTTATACTAAATATAAGATGTGAAAACAATATTTACTGAATCATATCAACGATATGTATGCTATAATATCTTTGAGTATCTTCACAATCATAGCATCCATATCTTTACCGTAGGGAATGTAGGAAATGATTGGAAATGTTGAAAAGTGAAAAATGATTGAGTTGATGACCTAGGTCGCGACTTTCTGCTTGGGAGGGTGTAAATGGGTGAAGATAATTATGAAGTGATTAGAGTTAAAATGGGTGGTGACCTAGTTAGTGTGACCCTTGCTTGGGGATGGTCTAATATACCCATATTATACTCCGTATTATATATTTTCCATTACCCGCTTCTATTCCGAATTTTCATCTCATCATTCTAAAATCTAAATACTGAAATACATATACCCATCATTCCAAATAGTCATATATAATCAAGCGATAAATCGATTGCTGCTTTCAATTAATAATCAATAATTACTGCAGTAGTCCTCCAAGAGCCTTTGTTCGGTCCAGTTTAGACTCGAATTTCGGAGTGCAAACTTCGATTTCGTCTCATCGAGTGGTGGAAACCCCAAATAATACAACGCCGCTTTCTCCCTCAAGTGTGTGTGGTTGCTAGAAATTGTCGGATTGCTAATTCAATCTGATTTAGCCAAAGCAGTAGCTCTCTTCATTTTATTTTAGTTTTATTTTTGAAAATACTCTTTTGTAAATCTTGAAACTCTATTTTAATTTTGTACTTTCCGATTTTTTAAATTCAAAATTTCAAGTTTCGGTAAAAACACAAACACTTTGGTCATTCAAAGTTCTAAGGGTGGGATTGGTGATGGATATAGAGAAGATTTGCTCAATGGAATGATTTTTGTAAACAAAAGACCGTCGTCTTATATGTAACTGTTTGATATTATACTAAATTATACCAATTGCAAGTCTTTAGAAATGAAGAAACCGAGACTTTGTGATACTTGTATTTTCATATGAATGAGTTTGTACTTTATTTTTTTTGGGAGGAAAGTGAGTGTGATTGTTGGAACTCAAAAAGAAACAAATGGGAAGGTTATATTGTGGTGAATGGTGAGTAATAGCATTGTCCATTTAATGTTACCAGTTTACCGGTGGGAGGTAATCTTTGGGAATAGTAGAAATTATAATCACTTTGTTCAACACGTCAGTTTTTGGGAATAGTAATAGTATTGTCTATTTAATGTTCAGCAGTTTACCAAGCGTGCAAGGTAATTAATTTATGGAGCTAATTGACCATTTTACCCCTTTATCCTAGACTGAATAAACAATGAGAATTAATTAATGGGCATAAATTAATGTGATAGGAATAATTTAAATCTTATTGGCTAAATAAAAACTAAAATCCTGAAATTGAATGAGAGAGCTTGAATGCCCTCATTCTAATCTCACATTGTGCCACATAGGCTATTTTACATTTTTCTTTTATATATATAATGATGATTAGAAAAAATACAAAACATATTAATTTAGGAACATATACATGGCTGTAAATTAATTTTGGCTCCAAATAGGCCAGTTTATGACAATCGAAACACAAAATGGTTGATTTTAAAATGGTTGAAGCGATTTAATTATGATTAACTAAGGAATTCATACTTTGTGTACATGAATTATGATTATTGAGGTGAAATTGAGACAATAGTGAGAATAGGTATCTGAGAGGCTCATTTGTTTGAGGGAGATGAGACTTGGAGGGTACGATGGAGGTAGGGTTTTGGGATACGTGTGACAAGGGATTGAAGGGAGTAGATACTCCATTTAGATTTTGGATTTTGGTCATAAGCCATTAAACCTTATCATCGTTTTAGGCCCAAATTTTTTATATTAACACCCATTTGCATTCAATATAAACGAGAATATAATTGTGTCTAATACATATTTTAGATAATACTAACCCAATAATACTAACCCTAATAAATATCATTGATAAATTACATATTTAGATGTGTTATAAACAAAAATGCTTAATATATTAATGTCACATGATTGGGAAGTCTTATGCTATAAGATGGTTTTATAAAAGAGAGTTGCTGAAACGGGAATGTCAATACACAAAAGGGGGGGGGGGGGGGGGGGGGGGAGGGGAATTAATTAAATAGACAAATGTGACAATGACTAGAATATATATTTGAAAGTTAAAATATAATTAAAGAGTAGCTTCGTTTATTTATTATTTTGACCAGGTATTATATTTCTATTTAATCTAGTATGTAGATGTTTTAAACTTTAAAAGAGAGTTGCTTGGTGCACGATAAAGTCTCAATAAAGCAAGAGTTCGGGGAAGAGTTTTACACTTTCACCACAAGGGACTAAGGGAGTAATAAGGGGAATCCGACTTTTTTTTATAATAAAAAGAGAGATCATCTTTTAATGTATAGATTAAGAGCAACAACTATTTTAAGGCCATATTAATTTTTACGCTACCTTCAGTTTACTAAACGTATATGTTTGTAGCTGATTGGAAGTATTGTGTTATCTATTTCGTGAAATTATTTTAGTTTGTAGAAAAGAAAAAAGACAGTCAGTATGTGTCGGTTCTATGATCTACAATGGTGTGATATTCTTGCACTCTTATAGAGATTGCATTATCTTGTACTCTATGTAAATGTAATTAAAGAATGATAAAAGAGCAATTTAAAAGTGTAAATCATCATAAAAAATAGACAAATTATATGCCCATTGTATGTTTCACTGCGTTATTGTTTGCCAAGTTGAACCTGTTAAAGATACTATCTAAATATATTATCAATATCACATATCTTGTATTATTCTCATATATATTGTAATTAGGTAATGTTATCTTTATATTTTAGTCAATGTATCAACTAGTCATTTGTTCCCTCAATTGTAGGATTAACTCCCTGTATTTAAGCTTGAACATATTCAATGAATTATTATCTTTACCAGTAATAACATTCTCATGGTATCGAGCCTTTTATCGATCTAAATTCATCTCCTCTCTCAAATTTTTTTGCTTTCTT
Source organism: Heliosperma pusillum (assembly GCA_022085475.1). NCBI lineage: Eukaryota > Viridiplantae > Streptophyta > Magnoliopsida > Caryophyllales > Caryophyllaceae > Heliosperma > Heliosperma pusillum. The sequence continues at coordinate 9,378 of JAIUZE010008616.1, read as the reverse complement.
GCCTCCTGCCATGGCTGGAAACGCCTCCCTCCAACCCAATATTCATGAACCGTCCGTCCCCTTTGTTGCCGTCAGTTTTGCGAACGTCACCGAACTAACTCCCTCCACATATCGCTCTTGGTCACGCCAAATTGAAGACCTTCTTTTTGGTTATGATCTTTTTAAGTACCTCGATAACTCCCATCCTGCCCTTCCTCCACCATTGAAGATGCACAAAAACTCCCTATCCCTAATCCAGCCTACTCCACTTGGCTTCGTCAGGACCGTCTCCTTAGTGGTGCTCTCCGAGGAACTATCAACTCGAGCATCACCTCTTTGCTCCTCAATGACAATACCTTGCAGGAGATTTGGCTCCGTCTCAAATCGACCTATGCGAACCCGTCTCGAGGGCATATCCTGCAAATTAAAGATCGACTTCAATCAATATCCAAAGGCGATTCCTCTGCCACCGACTATATGCAGTCGATTCGTTCGTGTGTTGATGAACTTGCACACATGGGAAAAAGTATGGATGCCGAAGACATCATAGCCAAGGTTCTCAATAGGCTTGATGGTGGTATTTATCGCTCGCTTATTGACTCAATTAAGCATCGGGATAACCTTATTACCTTTGACGCTCTCCATGAACGTCTTCTCCAGTTCGACCTATCCCTCAAACACACCACCTCTCCTTCCTCCCCTGCCTCCGCGCTTGTCACCTACAACAAAACCCAACCTCGCTACAGTCCTCGCCCCTCCCCTCATCAGGGTATCCTTCCCCTTCCCACACCCCCTGCCACCAACTCTACCACCACTTTTAAAGGCAAGTGCCAGTGGTGCTACTCCACTGGTCACTACCTATCTCTCTGCCCCACCTTCAAATCCCTGCATCCCCAAATTTTTGTTCCCTTCCGGCCTGCCTCCCACACAAAACCCTACACCCCACGTGCGAACACAGCCTCCCTCACCCCCACTGTCCCGGCCAATTGGGTTGTCGATAGTGGTGCCACTCATCACATCACCCATGACCTTACAAACCTTGCTCTCCATGCCCCGTATGACGGAAATGACGATCTTTTAATTGGTGACGGGTCAGCCTTGCACATCGCTAATATCGGTTCTTTTTCCTTTCATTCTTCTTCAGTTTTAATTAAATTTACGAATGTCCTACATGCTCCGTCTATTTCCAAAAATATTATCTCAGTTTCACAATTCTGTCGCGACAACAATGCGATTGCTAATTTTTCTGCTGATGTGTGTCTCTTGCAGGACCGACTGACGGGTCAAGTGCTACTGCGGGCCACTCTTAAGTCCGGCCTCTATGAATGGCGCGCACCGCTTCTCCATTCTGTCCACCTTGCTCATGTTCCGTCTTCTTGGCACCATCGTCTTGGTCACCCATCTTCCTCTATTTTTGATGCTATTAGTCAGTTGTGCGGTTTGAATTTTAAGCATATTCCCGATTCCAATTGTAATGCGTGCTCCACAAATGAGAGTCATAAACTCAGTTTTTCTGAATCTTCTTTATCTTCAAACAATCCCCTTGAATTGCTATTTACTGATGTATGGACTTCCCCTCTCCACTCTCTTGATGGTTTCAAGTATTATGTTGTGTTTGTTGATCACTACACTCGCTACACATGGTTATACCCTCTCAAAAATAAATCTGATACTGCTAGTGTCTTTAATGGGTTTCGTGCTTTGGTTGAAAAGTTTTTTGGTCGACCTATCATTCAACTTTTCTCAGACAACGGCGGTGAATACATTAAACTCACACCCTCCATCACGTCTGATGGAATCACTCACCTTACCTCCCCCCCGCATACCCCGGAACATAATGGTATTGCTGAAAGGCGACATCGTCACATTGTTGAAACGGGTCTTTCATTACTATCTCATGCTTCCCTTCCCCTCACCTATTGGTCCTATGCTTTTGTCACCGTTGTCTATCTTATTAACCGAATGCCAACCCCGGTCCTCCACAATACTACTCCCTACTTCAAATTGCTAGGCAAACAACCAAATTATGCTAAGTTACGTAGCTTTGGGTGCCTTTGTTACCCGTGGCTCCGTCCTTATACACAACACAAACTTGATCCCAAATCCAAGCCTTGCATCTTTGTAAGATACTCCTCGACTCAAAGTGCATATCATTGCTTAGACCCCATTACTAGTCGTCTTTACACCTCTCGTCATGTTAACTTTGTCGAAAGCCAATTCCCTTTCCCTACACTTGCCTCACCCTCATCTGTCCCTCCGTCCTACACTCCCACGCAATGGTGCTCCCTCTCCCTTCCCATCTTACTTTCCCCTGCTCCTACGGCCACAGCTAGTGCTCCCCCTCTCCCTCCCCATCCCACCCCTCCGGCCTCTCCCCGTACCCCTGTCATGTCCCCTGTCACGTCCCCTGCTACGCCCCCTATCTCCTCACCTGCTACCCTGCTCCCTCCTGCTCCTGCCCCTGACCCGACCCCTCCTGTTCTCCCTCAATCCCGTGTTGTCACTCGTCTTATGAACAATATCAGTGTCCCCAGTCCTAAATATGCTAAAATGGCAGCCCTCACCTCAAATTCCCTTCCTCCTGTCACACTAAAATCAACCCTTGCTGACCCGAAGTGGCTGTCCGCCATGGAGGATGAGCACTCAGCCTTTCAACGAAATCATACATGGTCTCTTATTCCCCCCCAATCTTCCTTCAATGTCGTTGGGTGCAAATGGGTCTTTCGCATTAAATATAACCCCGACAACACCATTAATAAATACAAAGCCCGTCTTATTGCTAAGGGTTTTCATCAACGACCCGGAGTTGACTACTCCGAGACCTTTAGTCTCGTTGTCAAACCAGTCACGGTGCGCCTCATTCTTGCCTTAGCACTTGCCCGCGGTTGGTCTCTCAAGCAACTCGACATCAACAATGCCTTCCTTCAAGGTACGTTAACTGAAACCGTTTATATGTCGCAACCTCCAGGCTTTGTTAATTCTTCCTTCCCGAATCACGTATGCAAATTAACTAAAGCTATCTATGGTCTAAAGCAAACCCCTCGGGCTTGGTATATTGAACTCAAATCTTATCTAGTCTCTTATGGCTTTTCCCAATCCTTATCTGACTCGTCTCTCTTTCTCTATAACAAAAATTCTACTCACATTTATCTCCTTGTATATGTTGACGACATCATTGTCTCGGGCCCACCATCGTCTCAACTTAACCATTTTCTTGCTGCTTTCTCTACCCATTTCTCGTTAAAAGATTTAGGCTTTCCGTCGTACTTTCTAGGCATTGAGGTCACCCCCGTCTCCACTGGACTTCGTCTCACCCAAACCAAATATATTCATGACCTTCTCACTCGCTCAAACATGCTGGACTGCAAACCTACCACTACACCCATGAGCCCCTACCCTCCCCTCACCCTCTCGGCAGGTCAGCCCATACCCAACCCCACTGACTATCGAGCCTTTGTTGGCAGTTTACAATACTTATCCCTCACCAGACCCGACATTGCTTATAGCATCAATAAGCTTGCTCAGTTCATGCAAACGCCCCATGATTCCCATTGGCTTGCCTTGAAACGTCTTCTTCGGTATCTAGAGGGAACCCTTAATGTTGGTATCCAATTACATCGTGACACACCCTTATCGCTACATGCCTTTTGCGATGCTGATTGGGCCGGGGACAAGGATGACTATGTCTCCACCTCCGGTTATATTATATATCTTGGCAGAAATCCGATCTCTTGGTCTTCCCGTAAACAACAAACATTAGCCCGTTCTACTACTGAGGCGGAATTCCGTGCCGTTGCAGATTCGACTTCTGAACTAATGTGGTTACGTTCACTACTGGCCGAACTTGCTTACAACATCACATCTGCGCCAGTCATTTACTGTGACAACGTTGGGGCAACCCAGTATTCCACCAACCCTGTCTTTCACTCACGAATGAAGCATGTTGCTCTCGCTTTTCATTTTCTCCGTGAACAAGTCACTAAGGGCCTTCTTCGTGTTCAACATATTTGTGCCGATGACCAGCTAGCTGACGCTCTCACCAAATCGCTTGCTCGACCCCGTCTACATCCTCTTTTGCTCAAGATCGGTCTTTCCTTCGGAACGTCCGTCTTGCGGGAGCGTGTTAAAGATACTATCTAAATATATTATCAATATCACATATCTTGTATTATTCTCATATATATTGTAATTAGGTAATGTTATCTTTATATTTTAGTCAATGTATCAACTAGTCATTTGTTTCCTCAATTGTAGGATTAACTCCCTGTATTTAAGCTTGAACATATTCAATGAATTATTATCTTTACCAGTATTAACATTCTCAGAACCAACATAATGATGTTGTGTCAGGGAGACTTTCATTATGATATACTTTCTCCCTTCAACTCCACTCTACCAAAATATTTTTTCACATTTGCCGAGACGTGTTTTACGCGGTAAATATCGTTAGCTACATGTTTGCAAAAATTATAAAAGTTAGATATTAATAATGTACTCGTAAAGACGAATCAAACAAGATCACTGTAACAACCCGAAATATACCCGATTTTTCTAGTAAAAATATTTACTAACACTTTTCAGTAGAACTTAAGTTTTTAAAATAGGAATTTTGTTCCGAGTCTTATTTTGAAATTCCGCGTTCGTATTTGGAATTTCTGAGGGATTTCATGAAAAGACCGTTTTTAGTCATCTTTGACTTTTCTGGACTTTTAAGTCGTCTTTGACTTTTCCTTGACTTTTTAAAAGTCGTCATTGACTTTTTCTTGACTTTTAAGTCGTCATAAACTTTTCGTGACTTTTAAGTCATCTTTGACTTTTCTCGACTTTTAAGTCGACTTTGACTTTCGTTGACTTTTCCCGACTCGCCTTGTAAGTTTGAAGACGAAATTTTATTTAAAAAAATAATATTTGATTTATTTTTATAAAGATTTATTTAGATTTATCATAATTTAATATAATTATTTTGAATTTATTCGGAATTTGAAGAATAACTTTTACGGTTTTTAACCGAACATCATTTAACTATTCCCGGGTCAACTTAAGTCCCGAAACCCGACTTTGACATGAGTCATACGCCCCATGTCACTTTTTTTCCACTCATAGTAGATCTTTTAATTAATATGATTAAACTAATAAAAATATCTAAGATATTTGTAACTTTATCGGTCTGTCAACTTAAACTCCGCAAATCGCGTAAAAACAGACCCGATTCCTCTCCATTTCACACGTCTCTTTTTTCCCTCTTAAGCCTTGATATTTTCTTTCTTTTCATTACAATAACATAATATCTTGATATTTAGTTTAATTAACTTAATATCTAATTAATTATCTTATTATAATAATAAACCCCGAGTCAATTCCGTAACAACAATTTCAAAACCCGACTCATTATTTCTTCTATATGTACACGGCACACTCCATCATTACTCACCAACAACTTTTCATTTTTACAATAAATCAAATTAAGATCTAATTAATCGTTCTTCATCGTTCTTCATTCGTTCTTCGTTGTTCTTCATTCGTTCTTCGTCGTTCTTGAGCAAAATCATCATAAAACCTTCATTTCTTATTCAAATCCGTCCTAACTTCTATTTCTAGAATCTCCTCTTCGCTCTCCATCTTCAAGTACGGTTTATTTTCAATTCCGACAAAATCGTTTTCAACACTTTAATTATGGAAAATCAAGTTTTAATTCTAACAATATTATTCTTGTCATTTCTTATAAGGGGAAGATTTTGAAGACGAGTTTGGTGACTCGTATATTTTGGGGTGAAGATTAGTAGACGGGTTTTTCTTTACTTCTTATTTTTGGTGCTACTTGATTTTGCTAGCTAAGGTAACGATTCCGAGTTACTCGACGAATTAATGTTACATAGCCTTTGTTTCTTTTGTTTTTGGTTCATCTTTTGTTTTTGTTCATGTTATTATGATTTATGATTTTTAGTAGTAACATGATAAGTAGTTATGATTTTCATGTTGTATGATATTTTTGATATGTTAGTGTTCTTGACATATTTGGATGATTTATTTATAACCATGATTTTTATATGAATGATGGTTGAATTGGTTGTTAAAAATGGTTGTTGTTAATTAAAATCATGTTAGAATTAATTTGGAGTGGTGGTGGTCTTGGCCGTGTAGGGTGGCCGTTGGTGGGGCTGGAAAATCGACCCAAACCGGCCGGTTCAGGCCTGGTCCAGCCGGTTCAGGCCGGTCCAGCCAGGTCTGGGTTGGTCCGGGGTTTGGTCCTTGGGAGTTGTGTCGATACTTGATTGTTATGTTGTTGTTTTGACGGGTTTTAAATATGTTAAAGCATGCGGGAAATATTAGGAAACGGTTTTTAGTAAAGTCGATAAAAAACCCAAAACAGCCCAAGTCAGCTCAAAACAGCACGTGGGCCCAGTTCAGGCCCGTGTCTTGGTCGGCCCAAGTCAGCCCGTGGGTCCCTCCCTTGGTCTTGTGACGGTTTTTGAGTTATTGCCGTTTTATCGTGTTTTGTAATATTTAGCAAGTGGGAAATGTTAATAAGTAAAATATTTAATTAAAAATGTTTTTCATAAAATTATTATTTCTCACATGTTAGAAATTATAAGACGAAATCGTAGTTTAATTTAATATCCTTTAAGTCAAGCGGGTTTTGGTATGATATAATAATTCACATGTTAGAAGTTTTAATAAAATAACATGTAATGAATATGTTGATTTTTATGATCAAGTCTATGTGGAAAGACTCTGTTTCTAGCCGGTTTGATCAAACGGGTTTGGTCAAACTAAGATCTAGTCAGCCCCGTTTTGACTGATGACCCGTCGCGGGACTCGGGTCGGGGATTTGTCTTCAAGTAAGGTTTTATTTAATTATTGAATTAGCCTTAGTAGATATGAGGCGATATGATATTTGATTATGATTATATGCAATTAGTCACATGATAGGATGTTTTCCCGTGACTGTTTGATTATATGGTTGGTGTCGTGTTGACTAAGTACCCATAGAGAATTATGAGTAGATGGCGTCTTGACCATTCTAATTCTAAATGAGTATCTTGGACCATGACATTGATAGGCCCGTACTATCTTTAACGAGTATTTAGTTCATGGTTAATAGCTTTTGTGTCACTGCTTAGGGGCTTATCTCCAAGTCGGGGCATGGCATCCTAAGAGTTCCGCTTTGGGAAGGGAGGCAGCTTAAGTACTAGCCATCTCTGCTTAGGGGGTCGCCTAGTAGAGTTTCTCATAGACGGTTATGTCATGGGACGGGGAATGGAATAGCTGTTGTCGCTAGGTCGGATCAGTCTAGGACTAGGATGTTTTCCTACCTTGTGGTATAGCCTCGAGTTACAGAAGTCGTCTATTGACTGTGCTAAGAACTTATGCCTGTTTGTAGAAGTATTGGTCTTTCATGTTTGTATGATTCTATGATTTTTAGAAGGTGAATGCAAGCCGGCTACATGGATAAGTTTGCTTCCCGATTGTTAACTGATTCACATGATTTACGTGTTGATTAGGGTTTGACGTGTATCAGGCCGATGTTACATGGTAACCGCTGAGCCAGCATACTCTAGCTTCCCTACCTCGGGTTATATTTTATATCTGGATTCACCCTGAAATAGCTTTCATATGCCTAGGTTTATATGTAGTTATTTGTTTCAATACATGAAAAGCATATCTGCATATTTTTAATTTTGTATTCCCATTATACAGTGCTTTTTATGGTTATTCACTGTTAATTAAACTTCGACATTTCGTGGCTGGGATGAAACTCGGATTACTCCCACTACTGGGCTTCCGTGTTTATATTTAATGCGTCGACACAGGTGGTAATGCATATTTGGGTACATGGAGCGAGCTACGAGCGAAGTATTCCCTTCGACCTATATTCGTTCATAGTTTGTATATATTATCACACTCTTTTATTTCCGTATTTATACGGGAGATATGTCTCCCTCTTGTATATTTCTTTTGTAGAATATTATTTCCGTTTTGTAATGATCCTTTTTATTTTATGACACCTTCGTTATGTTTTATTATCTTTTATGTATTTAAATAATTTTTTTTCTTTCCGCAAATTTGAGGGTGTCACAAAGTCAAAAGTCAAGACCAATCCACTTTGACGAATGATGCAATGGGAATTGTGATCCAATCATGAAATTGCTATGATCGGTTCCTCATAAACTTGTATTCTAGTGCCTTTGCTCCATAAAGTAAGAAAATATAGCAAAACCGCTTTATTTCCTATAAAACGAGACAAAGCACGCAAAACAACTAGAATAGTAATATTAGCTCGTTAATCACTTAACAAAGTGCATAAAACATTTAGAAATCGAGCTAAAATGGGGGATAAATTAGTACAAAAGCAGCATATTTCTGAGAGGATGATCCTCCCAATTTCCATAAACATTAGTCAAAGCCAAAAGCAGCATATTGGCTTATTAAACATGACAAATCAAGTTATGACTCACCAAAACTTTTCTTTCTTTTCCTTTTCATTCAAGGAAGCTTTTTTTTTTTTCTTTTCGTTTCTCTTTTGAGCTTTTTCTCTTTCATTTTTTTTTCAAAGCTCTCTTTTTTTTTCTTTTTCTTTTCAAATTTTCTTTCACTGAAAAACACGGGAATCAGCAATCCCGAGATAGCAGGTTCACACTAAATGGTAGCATTATCAGAATATCGCAAAAGTACAGAACACCCCTACACATATAGTCAGTTACTAGCTCAACAAGGGTATGAAATAATGTAATGTAGCTAGAAAGAAGGGTGTTTTTGGGCAATGCGAAATGTGAACAAGAGTAAATGGCTTCAAAATGTAGATCATGATAGTAATACTTATAGAAAATGGAATAAAAACCATACTTATGCGTTTTGATGTGACACGGACTATAAGGAGAAACTACTCACTCCTAAACTGGGATCAGGTTCAGATGTACCGACCACTGGAGGCTCTACCTTAAAATATGAGTAGCTTGCAAAAGTCAAGATCAAGCTTAATTAAGTCCAAATGCAACTTTCTACCTACTGTGTACAAGACATCCCCATGAATGCACAATTCCTCATAACATAATGAAACATCAGCTTATAAAAACTATAAATTGAGAAATGTAAGATGGAAATGATCTTTTCTTTTTGTCTTTTTGATTTTTTAGATTTTTTTTTAGATTTTCAAAATGATAAAAACAAACAAGGAAAAAATTAAACTAAAATTAAACTAATAAAATTAGAAGAAAATAAGCTAATGAGAAAAGTAAAAATCTAAATGCAATCCTAAATGCAGTAAGTCCTAAATGCAAATCCTCCCCCAAGCTAAAACTTCACATTGTCCTCAATGTGCTTGCAATTATAATAGATTCAAACCGAGAAACGGTTGGTAGCACATAGAACAGAGAAACAAGATGAAATTCTAATGGGAAA
>JAIUZE010008612.1:0-12951 GCA_022085475.1 Heliosperma pusillum | reverse complement strand
GTACACGATGCTAGTGCGTTTCATTTACCGTGAGAAAGGTCGTCTTTGTGTCGCTGTCTTTGAATGCGTGATTTCATGATGGTATTCATGGTCATTGCATGACTTGACACCGTCAAGGTCTTGGTTCGTGAATGGATGGTAATATGTTGGATATTATGTGATCATCGCATGACTTGACTTGGTTTGTCTGTCGAGTCTCACTCTTATCAATCTTATACCGCTAACGGTGAGATGTAAGCCCTAGTGAGCGTATTCGATTGCCTAAGAGTGTCTTCCCCGAATCTTTGTATAACATGATGGATTCGGACTTGTAACTCTTATGCTCTTATCATTATATCTCGAATTGCCTATCTATTTTTATCGTATCTCACATGTATATCTATATATGCATGTTTTACTTTTGTATTTTCCTTTTATGTACGTTTAATGTGATATGGCTGGGAGAACCCGGAGTTACTCCCACTGATTGTGGCGTTCATGTTTTTCATGAATGAACAGGTTGCTTGCTTTGGATGGCTTTTTGCTTTGACTATTTTGGGTTCGGGTGTGAGCTAGCGGGCGTTGTCCCTGGATTGAAAACACCTCTAGACGTGTTTAGCTAGTTGCTAATTACTTTGTCTTTTGTTAACACTTTGAGAGACTACGTCTCTTGTGGTATTTTTATTTAGTTTGTAATATTTTGACACTCCTCGTATTTTTCTATCTTGCATGTATAAAGGTTTTTAAAATACCGTATTTTCCGCTATATAATTCACATGCTTGTATGTTTTCTATTTCTGCATTCGCGAGGGTTGTCACAAAACGTCATATGTGTCTTATAGTTATTATTATTCAGGTTAGTAAAATAAATTTAGGTTTCTAGGAACCCTTACCCATCAAACCTTTTGCCTTCATCAAATAAAATGTCAAACCTTCACCAAATCCAATACCCAATCCATAAACTTACCAAAAACCTAAACTTTCACCAACCAGCTGTCGTTTGACCTCCACCAGCCAACCACCATCCTGACCAAGCCTATCTGCCACCCTACATTAAACCACCGCTTCCGTCTATCCTACCTAAACCACCACCCTAAACCACCACCTCGTATTTGAATTTGATTCCCGCCGCCAAGACCAACCACCACCGAACCATAGGGTTATATTAGGAAATAAATATGCTCTCCCTCCAACGGTCGCTGATTCCGTCCACGCTGCTGTCGTCATCACGCTTGTCGCTGTCCTCTGTTGCTACAAAAACCATATCTGCCTTGTTGCTACGGCAACCGCCACCGGTCTAAACCTCAGCCATGTCCCGCCATCGCCGTTTTCATGCCTGCCTAGGTTTTGCCCAGCAACCACCCTTTCCTAACGAGCCGAATGGTATGCCTTCGTCTGCCGGTTACTTCGAAAACTTTGGACGCGTGTTTTATATTCTAGTTTTGTATTATTGTTTTTATTTTATTTCATTATACTGTCGAGTTTGCTTCGGCCCTCACAATTCTGGTGTTTCACGAGTTTGCTTCGGCCCTCGTGTACAATTTGTTTAGTCGGTGTTTCACGACCTGCTACGGCCCTCGTGCACCTTGACGTCTATTTAGTTTGTGTCTCACGATTTGTTTCGACCCTCGTGCACAATTAGTTTTATTAATGTTTTTAGTGTCCGTTAACTACCGCTTTGACCGAGGGGGTGTATTAGAGTATATTAGGAATATCATTAGATTATATTGTATTAGGGAATATTAGGAAATATATTATCATTAGATAATATATTAGTTAGGAAATTATCTTTGGTAATATTCTTGAATTATTCCTTAAGGTAACTCAACTATATAATGTAACCGGCTCATCAATAATAATCACCTCATTCAGTTATAATCTCCCTTTCATATTCTGACAAAGAGAGCCCCTAATAAAATAAACTATCTAGAATATAAGAAGTACTAGGCCCATAACTTTTCAATAACATCCTAATAGTTAGAAGGAACTGAGTTCTCTTTACAGTATACTTTGGGGACGGCTTTGTTTTGCTGAAAATTCTTCGATTCATCTCAAGCCAAATGTGATGCACGATTTTAGCAATGGAAAATTGAAATCAGCACCTTCTCCACTGCGAAATCGTGGCAGAAGTAAGGGAATAAAGAAGCTCATGATGTAAAGGAAGACAGTTTAGACAGTTCCTATTATCCTATATATTACTTCGTTAATTATTATTTATTTTTAATTTTGAAAGGGCGTATATTATAACTATCAAACATATAATACTTATAAATTTAAATTTCCCTCAAACTATTTGAGGGAATTTATTTTCTAACCTTTTCCCTTTTAATACACCCGAAAAACATGTCGGTTTGTGTCGAGTTCGTGTTCGTGTCACATGTAAATGGGTCATGACTCATGACGCATGAGCCCTACAACCCAAACCCGAACCAATTAATTTTTTGTTGTTTTGGTGTCGTTCCACTTATATAAATGGGTCATAAAACCTCAACCCTAACACGTCAATTTCATGTCGTGTTTTCGTGTTTGAAAATTTTAAATATATTTGTGTGATGGAAGATAAAGAAAAGTTAGTATTAGGTTAGTAAATAAGTAAGTCACGTTGGGTTCATGCTTTGTGAGCTCTACCCAATCCGAACCAATTAAATCTCGAGACGTGTTTGTGCCCACCCACTAACATTAAAAGGTCACTAAACCTCAACTCAACCCGTTACTTTTATGTCGGATTTGTGTACTACGACCCTCCTCTATCGAAACACCGTTCAGTTACAACCATGGCTGCCACAACAGCTTCTCAATCAACTCAGCCAAATCGAGTCAACGCTAGCCGCGAGTGGGGATGGTGTTTGGTGGTCACGGTGGTGAGTTATAGTAGGTAGGGGTCAGGTTCAGTAGAGGAGGGCAGTATCAGTGGTGGGCAGCGAGTGAGGAGATATCGAGGGTTGTGAGTAGGGTGGGAGTAAGGGATTAGGGGCCTGAGGTGAAGTTGTGGCGGTAATAAATTAATAATGGTGGGGGGTGAGAATGAAGGTGGCTTGAATATGATGATCGGCGGGTAAATTGGTTTGGTTTTGATTGGAAATATTCTATCCTAGTTGGACACCCTTTCATTCCAAACCAAAATGACAAATATTTTATTTTTAGACATTATTTTAACGGAAATTTCTCATGGTACCCTCGAACGTTGGCATATTACACATGGTATCCCTCATTTTAAGTTTCTACATATGGTACCCCTGTATTTAGCTTTTTCTATCCTAAAATGCCCTTTAGCAAACTTCCGTCATAATGCCGCTACTCTTTTGACTTTTGAGGACTTTTTGGTTTTCCAATTCACTAACACATCATCTTTACCTAAATCCTTATTTTATCTATTAAACTAACATTTACTTAAAATCATAAAATCCCCAAAATCCCTAAACCACCCACTATCTCATCTTAATAAAAATTCACCAAACACCATATGAGTCACCATCACGATCTTATTTTTATCTCACCATCATCATCATCTTCTTAACTATGTGGTGGTTGGGTGTGTTGAATGGGTGTATATATCCGATTGTAATGGGGATTTCCAATGGTAGAGGTGTGATGGGGTCAACTTAAGCATGATTGGTCTGGGGTGTTCAGTGGGGTGAGCCCCCGAGGGGGGGGGGGGGGGGTGAGAGCTAGTTGTGTGTGTGGGAGTGATGTGGTAGGTTTAGAATTAGGTATTAGATTAGTCAATTGATTATGTTTTGTTATTATGATATTAAAAGGTGGTTTATTATATATAATAAGAATTTAGGCATTGGATGATGAGGTGTTAGTGCATTAGAGAATAAAAAAATGGCCTCACAAGTTGTTAGAATATGCTTTGAATCTGTTCGGATTCCGCATCTGATTTAGTTTCTTTATTTGTTTAGGAAACTATTATTTAGTTTCCTTGTCTGTTTAGGAAATTAGTATAGGGTTTCCTATATATGTTAGGGTTTCCTAAATTTGTTTAGGAAACATCTGTTATGAGAGTACTATATAAACTCTCATAAGTCGTCTATTTTATTTATTCAGAAATCTGTCAATCTGTCTGAGTCATCTGAAATCTGAATACTCTGACGAGTATACTCTGAAATCTGTAATTTCTCAAGATCAATAATATTCTTCCCTTCTGCCGGTAGACGTAGCTAACAAGTTGTTAGTGAACCACTTAAATCTGTTGTCCTTTTTCACGTATTTATTTATCTTTCTTACATCCTTTATAACAAACTAGTATCAGAGCTAGATTTATCTGGGCTCCTGAATCTGGTAAGAAAGATGTCTGGAATCAGCGTGAAGATTGATAAATTCATGGGGAGGAATATATTGAATCTATGGCCGATCAAGATGCGGATCTTGTTGAAACAACAAGGGCTGAGGGTGTTGTTTCCGAGAAAGTCGACATATCCAATCACCGCTGAGATGGCCGTTATGGAGGAGAAATCTTTTTGTGTTGTTAGGGTCGTGTTTGATCCTGGCAAAGAGCATTGGCAAATTGTGAAAAGAAGTTTCTGGTACCTCTAAAGTACATCTGGTGTTATGCTTGCCAAGTCGATTCCACCTAGTAAGTTCCAACAATGTTTGGACTTGCTAAAATTTGGAAATATCTGATTTTCCCGTTGTGGGCAATATCTGAGGCAGAAAGGATAGGATCATCTGGCACTAGTTTTGTGCGTCTGGTACATCTGACACTATTTTTGTGCGTCTGGTACATCTGGCACTATTTTAGTGCGTCTGGTACATCTGGCACTAGTTTTGTGCGTCTGGTACATCTGACACTAGTTTAGTGCGTCTGGTACATTTGGCACAGTTATGGTGCATCTGGTACATCTGTCTGATTGTGAGAGGATCCAAGTCAAGGTGGAGATTTGTTAGAATATGCCTTGACTTTGTTCGAATTCCGCGTCTGATTTAGTTTTCTTATTTGTTTAGGAAACTATTATTTTGTTTCCTTGTCTGTTTAGGAAAGTAGTATAGGATTTCCTATATCTGTTAGGGTTACCTAAATCTGTTTAGGAAACATTTGTTATGAGAGTACTATATAAACTCTCATAAGCCGTCTGTTTTATTTATTCAGAAATCTGTCAATCTGCCTAAGTCATCTGAAATCTTAATACTCTGACGAGTATACTCTGAAATCTGTAATTTCTCAAGATCAATAATATTCTTCTCTTCTGCCGGTGGACGTAGCTAACAAGTTGTTCGTGAACCACGTAAATCTGTTGTCCTTTTTCACTTATTTATTTATCTTTCTTACATCCGTTATAACACAAGTCATATGAGTAACGGCGTTATGACAGAAATTTGCCAAAGGGCATTTTGTTAAAGAAAAAGCTAAATACAGGGGTACCATATGTAGAAACTTAAAAGGAGGGGTACAATGTGTAATCTGTCAAAGTTCGAGGGTACCATGAAAAATTTACGTTATTTTAATTATTGACTCGTAGCCTTGTGTCCCCTATAAAAAAAATTAAATCTCCTTAGTATAAAAGGAAACTCTTTTTTAGAGTTTTCATTGGTTCATCTTTTTCAGGAAATTCACAAACCTTTTACTCAAAGCATGACGCACCTCAAACTCAAGGGATTTAATTTTTGTCATTCTAACATTATACATTCCTATACAATACAAAACTATGCATTATACACATAAAAAATTATTTTGTAAGATTTAGGAATACAGTCTAAACACTAAAAAAAACATTAAAAAATTGGATATAATAAACAATGCGAAAAATCAAAAAAATATAAGAGGTCATATAAATACAAATATAAAGAATTAGGCCATGGTCTTTCTGACTTATTTTCAGCTCTATTCAGTTCAGTTCAGCTCCATTCAGTTCAGTTCAGTTCAGTTCAGTTCAGTTCAGCTCAATCCACTAAATTCAGCCACTTTATTTCTACTCATCTTATACTTCAAATTTTTTATTAATATTATTTATTACTTAATTACCCTTCATCTCACAACTATCCCTCGCTTGATTTTTAGGGTCAATTTTAATATATTTGACCATAAATAAGCGTTAAAGTATTAAAACTAAGACGTTATAACAAAAAAAAATTACATTCGGCATAAAAAAATATATTTTGGAAACATATTTTTTATATGAAAATAAAAGAGAATAAAAATGGAGAAAAATCGAGTCAAAATGTCGTCTCGAAAATTCTGAAACACATACTGCGAAAACTATAATGAGATGGAGGGAATATTATATTAATAGAAACTATTATCAATATTATTAATATTAATATTATTATAATTATAATTACTATGATTATTATTTTTTTATTTTTTTTTATAAAGACGCAAATTTTATTACGCTCAAAACACAATTTATAAAAAATTAGTGGTAAACCGAGAAACTATCTGGGTCTCACTCCTACTACTACTAGTACTATTGCTATTACTATTATTACTATTATTTTTATTATAAGATGCGAGCAGCTTTCATTAAAATAAAATGAAAAGTTTACATGAAGTTGGTGAGGAGCCGAGAGACAATCTGGGCCCCCACCCCCGTAGCTACAGCAAAGCTAAGTCTAGTAAAAATATAAGCGGCCACCCGAGCCCCAGCATCCCGAGATACCGAGAATTTCTCGATCCGCTTGAGCAAGTCAACAGCATCCGAGCCCCGCTCCCCAAGCGAAGAGAAAGAGAAGGGTAGGAAACCATAGCCAGCAGCCGCGCATAAATCCCCATACTTAGCACATTTGCGCTGAGTAGCATCAGCGACAACCCGTTCTGGCACAAAATCAGACATCCCAGTCTTAGTCAAGGGGGAAGACCATGTCAAATCCACACACACATCACACCCTCTGCCCCAGGAATAAAGTAGCAAATCCGCAGGACGAAGAGATCTGTCAATCCCGTCAACCAAAACGATATCAACCTCCTTACCCGCAGAAATACCAGACATATAGCAGATGTCGAATAAGGTGTCACGAACGAGGTTATGCCGATGCTTAACCCGCAGAGTACCAGCACAGGAAACAACGTTATTATTATTATTATTATTATTATTATTATTTTTTTATTATTATTATGCGCGCAGCTTTCATTAATAGAAAATGAAAAGTTTACAAGAAATTGGTGGGGAGCCGAGAGACAATCTGGGCCCCCACCCCCTTAGCTATAGAAAAACTAAGTCTAGTAAAGATATAAGCGGCCACCCGAGCCCCAGCATCCTGAGATACCGAGAATTTATGGATCCGCTTCAGCAAGTCAACAGCATCCGAACCCAACTCCCCAAGCGAAGAGAAAGAGAAAGGTAGGAAACCGTAACCAGCAGCCTCGCACAACTCCCTATACTTAGCACACTTGCGCTGCGCAGCATCAGTAACAACCCGTCCGGCACAAAATCGGTCATCCCAGTCTGTGTCAAGGGAGAGGACCCAGTCAAATCAACACACACGTCACGTCCTCTGTCCCAAGAATAGAGCAGCAAATCCGCAGGACGAAGAGAGCCGCCCTGTCCGTCAACTAAACCGATATCCACCTCCTTGCCCGTAGAAATACCAGATCTATAGCAGATGTCGAATAAGGTGTCACGGACGAGGTTATGCCGATGCTTAACACCCACAGTGCCAGTACAAGAAACAGCGTGGTCCCCGTAAATATCATCAGCAAAAATCCGAGAGCAAGCAGGACAAGGCCTAGATACCACGAATAAAGGAACACCCAGACGATATCCTAGCACACTACGGTAAGTCCTCCCGTTCATAGTCTGACCCAACCCAGAGATAGGGACCGCACGCAACCAATCAGAGGAGTGGGTACCCTGCTGAGACTTCCATAACGCAAGTTGGCGCGGTGTCAAAGAGAAAACAGATTCTGCAGTAGCAGCAATCCTCGCAAAATATATATCTGCCAGTTTCTTCATAAGTTTAGGGGCAGCGATTTCACTAGAATCACATAAAAAGGCAGAACCTGTAGTCTCAGAGAACACCCGCAAGGCAGCATTGAAAGTAGGACCAACATCCACAATACCAGAAGGCCGTAGAAGCTTAGCCTGCAAATCAGCAGACTGCAAACGGGACGCCAAAAAAGCATAGTGCAAAACATCCCCGGCAGCATAAACACCGAGCCCACCAAGATGAAAAGGGAAAGTGGCAAGGCGCCACTGCCAATCCCCAAAACCAGGTCCAGACGCGGTGACAATGCGTTCCAAGCTAGAACGAAGTGCTGCATCAAAACGAAGATGGACAGACCCAAAAACTCTCGGCGAACATGTACGGAGGGTAAACTAGAGCTTAGATATACCCGTACAAGCTCTAAGCAGAAGCAACTCACATTGCGGGTCCTCAATCCTAGCAACTAAATCCATAAGCGCGATGGTCTTAGTCACTCTCTTCGCCACAAGCTCAATGCCAAAACTAGAGCAAGTACTGACAGGCCCACCCAAAACAGAAACACCACGCAAAGGCCGGGCAATGGAAGGAGGGAAAACACCAGGAAAACGACTCCGGGGATCCTCAGTAGGCCAAAAAACCTCAGTCTTAGCGACATTAAGATGGAGACCAAACTGAGGACCATCTGCCATAATCAAATCCAACACCTTCCCCACCTCCAAAGTATCCCCAACAATGGTGCCATCATCCAAGTACCAAGCCTGCAGACTCAAATCAAAAGAGTCCCGTATCTTGCACACCAAGGGATGCAAAACCAAAGCGAAAAGCAAGGGGCCCAAAGGATCACCCTGCTGGACTCCCTGACAAGACCACAAACAATGTTCCCCATAAAAAAGACAGGCAAGACGAGAGTAACAGAACTCCACCCAACGGGAAAGAATCAGGCAACGACGGCGAACTTCCAGAAGCATGGTAACACGATCAACAAGGTTGAAAGCATTCTGGAAATCAACCAGCAACATAGAAAGCCGCACATCCCCACCACGAGCCTCAATGAACCGATTCAAGGCATGCAAGACAGCCTCTCCTCCACCGGACACCCCAACCCCAAACTGAAGACCAGCAAAATAAGAACACAAAGAAGGACCAACCAAACAAGCACCTACCTTAGAAACAAGATGTCTCCAGACAGTGCCAACAACAATAGGACGAACACCACCACCAGGTTTAACAAGCGGCGTGAGCGGAGCGCTGTCAATGTACTCACCATGAGCTAGTAGACTTCTGCCCTCAAGAAAAAGTTTGACCACCCCTAATTGTATTATTATTATTATTATTATCATTATTATTATTATTATTATTATTATTATTATTATTATTATTATTATTATTATTATTATTATTATTATTATTATTATTATTATTATCATTATTATTATTATTATTATTATTATTATTATTATTATTATTATTATTATTATTATTATTATTATTATTATTATTATTATTATTATTATTATTATTATTATAATTATAATTATTATTATTATTATTATTATTTTTTTTTTTTTTATTCTTTTTTTATTATTATTATTTTTTTTTTTTTATTATAATATGCGCGCAGCTTTCATTCAAATAAAATGTAAAATTTACAAGAAGTTGGTGGGGAGCCGAGAGACAATCTGGGCCCCCACCCCCTTAGCTATAGAAAAACTAAGCCTAGTAAAGATATAAGCGGCCACCCGAGCCCCAACATCCTGTGATACCGAGAATTTCTGGATCCGCTTGAGCAAGTCAACAGCATCCGAGCCCAGCTCTCCAAGCGAAGAGAAAGAGAAGGGTAGGAAACCATAGCCAGCAGCCGCGCATAAATCTCCATACTTAGCACATTTGCGCTGAGCAGCATCAGCGACAACCCGTCCCGGCACAAAATCGGACATCCCAGTCTTAGTCAAGGGGGAAGACCCTGTCAAATCAACACACACATCACGCCCTCTGTCCCAGGAATAAAGTAGCAAATCCGCAGGACGAAGAGATCCGCCATGCCCGTCAACCAAACCGATATCAACCTCCTTGCCCGTAGAAATACCAGACCTATAGCATATGTCAAATAAGGTGTCACGAACGAGGTTATGTCTGACCCAACCCAGAGATAGGGACCGCACGCAACCAATCAGAGGAGTGGGTACCCTGCTGAGACTTCCATAACGCAAGCTGGCGCGGTGTCAAAGAGAAAACAGATTCTGCAGTAGCAGCAATCCTCGCAAAATATATATCTGCCAGTTTCTTCAAAAGTTTGGGGGCAGCGATTTCACTAGGATCACGTAAAAAGGCAGAACCTGTAGTCTCAGAGAACACCCGCAAGGCATCATCGAAAGTAGGACCAGCGTCCACAATACCAGAAGGCCGCAGAAGCTTAGCCTGCAAATCGGCAGACTGCAAACGGGACGCCAAAAAAGCATAGTGCAAAACATCCCCGGCAGCATAAACACCGAGCCCACCAAGATGAAAAGGGAAAGTGGCAAGGCGCCACTGCCAATCCCCAAAACCAGGTCCGGACGCGGTGACAATGCGTTCCAACCTAGAACGAAGTGCTGCATCAAAGCAAAGATGGACAGACCCAAAAACTCTCGGCGAACAGGTACGGAGGGTAAAGTAGAGCTTAGATATACCCGTACAAGCTCTAAGCAGAAGCAACTCACATTGCGGGTCCTCAATCCTAGCAACTAAATCCATAAGCGCGATGGTCTTAGTCACTCTCTTCGCCACAAGCTCACTGCCAAAACTAGAGCAAGTACTGACAGCCCCACCCAAAACAGAAACACCACGCAAAGGTCGGGCAATGGAAGGAGGGAAAACACCAGGAAAACGACTCCGGGGATCCTCAATAGGCCAAAAAACCTCAGTCTTAGCGACATTAAGATGGAGACCAAACTGAGGGCCATCTGCCATAATCAAATCTAAAACCTTCCCAACCTCCAAAGTATCCCCTACAGTGGTGCCATCATCTAAGTACCAAGCCTGCATACTCAAATCAAAAGAGTCTCGTATCTTGCACACCAAGGGATGCAAAACCAAAGCGAAAAGCAAGGGTCCCAAAGGATCACCCTGCTGGACTCCCTGACAAGACCACAGACAATGTTCCCCATAAAAAAGACGGGCGGGACTAGAGTAACAGAACTCCACCCAACGGGAAAGAATCGGGCAACGACGGCGAACTTCCAGAAGAATGGTGACACGATCAACAAGGTTGAAAGCATTCTGGAAATCAACCAGCAACATAGAAAGCCCCACATCCCCACCACGAGCCTCAATGAACCGATTCAAGGCATGCAAGACAGCCTCTCCTCCACCGGACACCCCAACCCCAAACTGAAGACCATCAAAATAAGAACACAAAGAAGGACCAACCAAACAAGCACCTATCTTAGAAACAAGACGTCTCCAGACGGTACCAACAGCAATATGACGAACACCACCACCAGGTTTAACAAGCGGCGTAAGCGGAGCGCTGGCAATGTACTCACCAAGAGCTAGTGGACATCTGCCCTCAAGAAAAAGATTGACCACCCTAGCAATAGAAGCAATAAGATCATCAGAGATAGCCACAGCAGCGCCACTCAAGCAGTCCATAAGGTGTTGGGCACGAAACCCATCCCTCCCGCAAGAAGTGCCACGAGGGAAACTACGAATCATATCCAAAACCACAGCCGAAGAGGCAATAAGAGAATGATGATCCACAGGCAAAGGAGGCAAGGAAGGAGATGGGGCGACCGGGTGCTTCTCTCGCAAAGCCTCAAGAGTGGCATCAGAGTAGGGGGCGACACCAGAGGAAGAAAGCACCCTAACAGCTGCAGAATAGTGGCCATCACAAATCTTCCGCCGACATTGGCGGAGGTTAAGCACACTCAAATCCAGGTCCTCCTCTACAAGAAACGAAGGAGGAACCTCAGCCAAACACTCCTGCAAAAGCTGCAAACCCCCTCCAGGTACCCCCCAAGTAAGAATAGCCCTGGCAATACTCTCCTCCTGACGCTGTCGCCTAACAGCAGTCCTACACTCAAGATTACTCCTAGGAGCGAAGGTCTTAAGCAGACAAAGAGGCAACACAAGCAAACGAACCCAGCAGGAGAGGTCACCAGGAGAGTCAGCCACATCATCCAAGACCCCCTTTAAAACCCGAGCAAACCCAAGGCGACACTTAGGAGGAATAGACTTCACGGTGCGAAGACCCAAAGAAAATAAACGATCAAGTGAAGATATAGACCACTGAGAAAACTCAACCCCATCATCAGATGACAGACCCGAGGGAGGCGGAGCCGTAGGTCGCGGGATACCATGAATAATGAAGCTAACGGTGCCATCACCACACTCCGGAGGCCCAACAATATCACCCCGACTATGCCGACACCTAGAGCGAAAGGTATGGGATTTAAAGCACTCCCCACACAACCAAAGCCCCATCCGCTTCAAAGTAAGCTCGGCATTAGAGAAAACAGTCAGACTATCAGAAAGAGTTTGACGTGTAAGCCCTATAGCACCATCATGACAATGACGATCCTGAAAATGTTTCTGCCAAGCAGCCTTAGTGAGGCCCTTACCATTACCATCCGGCCACCCATGAAGACACGAAAAGGGACAATGAAAACGTACTAAAACAGGCATGAGTAGAAGTATCACGCAAGAAGCAATAACCCAAGCCCATGCACGTGCATGGTAAGAAAACACACCAAACCAATCACATAAGGACACGTGTAAGGTAGTAAATAAAAAAAAAACCTAAAAACGAATATTCAAAAACAAACGAGAAACCTGCCGCCACAAGCCAGCCACCACCGGCTCCACACTACAACCCAGAATCACCACAACACCGTCACACCGACCGACACCGATGGCCGGCAACAGCTGTGGTCGAAAGGTGGCAACCGTACACCAAACCGCTCTCCCACACGCGGCAGCCACACCCCGGGCACGAGTGCACGACAGCCAATCCACCCCCAAGACCCACACCGGCGACGTGAGTGACGTGGGGTCTGAGTAATGCGAATGACGTGGTGGCAAACCGCAGCAGCAAAAACCAAGAAGCCCACAAGCGTTGATCCGAACGCGAAA
>JAIUZE010008610.1:0-25390 GCA_022085475.1 Heliosperma pusillum | reverse complement strand
CGGTCCAGGCCGGTTCAGACCGGTCTGGATTGGTCCATGGTGGGTCCGGGTATTGGTCTTTGGGTTATGTCGATGTTTGATTGTTTAATTGTTGTTTCGCGGGTTTTAATTATGTTAAAGCATGCGGGAATTAATTAGAAACGGTTTTTAGTAAAACCGTTAAAAAAGGCCAAAACAGCCATTTTTAGCAAAACAGGCCCGTGGGGCCCATCTAAGCCCATGTGGGGTCCGGCCCAACTCAGCCCGTGGGTCCCACGTTGGGACTTGTGACGGTTTTTGAGTTATCGTCATTTTTATCGTGTTTTGTAATAATTAGCAAGCGAGAAATATTAATAAGTAAAATATTTAATTAAAAGGTTTTTCAGTCATAAAATTATTATTTCTCACATGTTAGAAATTATAATACGAGATCGTAGTTTAATTTGATATCCTTTAAGTCAAGCGGGGTTTTGTATGATTTAATAAATCACATGTTAGAAGTTTTAATAAAATAACATGTAAGGAATATGTTGATTTTATGTTCAAGTCTATGCGGAAAAGACTCTGTTTCTAGCCGGTTTGACCAAACGGGTTTGGTCAAACTAAGATCTAGTCAGCCCCGTTTTGACTGATGACCCGTCGCGGGACTCGGGTCGGGGATTTGTCTTCAAGTAAGGTTTTAGTTAATTATTGAATTAGCCTTAGTAGATATGAGGCGATATGATATTTGATTATGATTTATATGCAATTAGTCACATGATAGGATGTTTTTCCCGTGACTGTTTATTATATGGTTGGTGTCGTGTTGACTAAGTACCCATAGAGAATTATGAGTATATGGCGTCTTGACCATTCTAATTCTAAATGAGTATCTTGGACCATGACATTGATAGGCCGTACTATCTTTAACGAGCATATGGAGTGTGCCGCTTGATAGCTTTTGTGTTCCCGGCTTGATGGATCTTCAAGTCGGGGCATGGCTTCCATGGTTTCCACTTTGGGAAATGGAGTCAGCTTTAGTACTAGCCAACCCTTTGATGGATCTTCTTAGGGGTACTCATGTGATTGTATCATGGGTCTTGGATGCGATGGATCTTCGCATTTCTCTAGGTCTGCGCAGTCTAGGTTTAGGGTTAAGTCGTATCTTGGACATGTTATTAGGGTAACCTCTGAGCTAAGATATGTGCTTTGGATCTGGGCCATGTTATTAGTGTAACCGCTGAGCCTAGATGTGTGCTTGGTATTTGGGCCATGTTATTAGCGTGACCGATGAGCCTAAATATTTAAGTATATCCTACCTCGTGGTATAGACTCGAGTTACAGAGTCTTCTATTGACTGTACTAAGAACTTAGCCTGTTTGTAGAAGAAGTAGTGGTCTTTTCATGTTTGATGATCTATGAATCTTCGAAGGTGAGATGGCAAGCCGCGAAGATTGATAGAGTTTGGATTCCCGATTGTTAACTGATTCACATGATTACGTGTTGATTAGGGTTTGAGTGTATCAGGGCCATGTTACAGGGTAACCGCTGAGCCAGCATACCAGCTTCCCTACCTCCTGTTATATTTTATTATCGGTTTCACATGATAGCTTTCATATGATAGGTTATATGTTAGTTAATTGTTTCATAAAATGAAAAGCATATCATATATGTTTAAGTTTTGTATTTTCCATATACATTGCTTTTATGTTATTCATGTTTCATTAAACTCGACATTTCGTGGCTGGGAGGACTCGGAGTTACTCCCCACTGACTGTGGCTTCCGTGTTTATATTTAATGCGGTCGAACAGGTGGTGAATGCATACATTGGGTACATTGAAGAGCTAGCGAGCGAAGTATTACCTTGGACCTATATTCGGTTCTTAGATTGTATATTATTATACACTCTTTTATTTCCGTATTTATACGGGAGATATGTCTCCCGTCTTGTATAATTCTTATGTATAATATTATTTTCCTTTTGTTATGAACCTTTTTATTTATGACACCTTTGTTTATTTATTTAAATTATTTTTTTTCTTTCCGCAAATTTGAGGGTGTCACAATTATTGATGAATCTCTGTATCCATTAATAATCGAGGATCCTTTAGAGGCAATCTTGTTGTTGGAGGATATCCCTGAGAATGACAATTTCGAGATCAGTGAGCTGGAAAAGGACCTGACCGGAGAAGAGATACCGTCAGAAGAAATTAAAGAGTTCATAAGCTTGATTGATACTCCTGCCAAGGCAGAAGTACAAAAACCTGAACTAAAACCTCTTCCCTCGAATCTAAAATATGCTTTTTTAGATGAATCTGAGTATTGCCTAGTCATAGTGAGTGCACTCCTAGATGAAAATCAGTTAACCTCACTATTGACTGTCTTGAAGAAGCATAGAAAGGCAATAGGTTACAAACTCGAAGATTTAACAGGCATAAGCCCAGACTTTTGCATGCATAGAATCAATTTAGAAGAAGGCCAAAAACCTTGTGTTCAAGGTCAACGCCGCCTTAATCCCAACATGCACGAAGTAGTTAAAACTGAAGTTATGAAATTGCTAGATGCTGGCATAATCTATGCAATCTCTGACTCTAAATGGGTTAGCCCTGTTCAAGTTGTTCCCAAGAAAGAAGGAACAACGGTAGTCAAAAATGAGAAAAATGAGGTCATCCCCACAAGGATTGTGACGGGATGACGTATGTGTATTGACTACAGAAAGCTGAATCAATCAACTAGGAAAGATCACTATCCTCTACCCTTCATTGACCAAATGCTAGAGAGGTTAGCTTGTCACAAGTATTTCTGTTACCTAGATGGTTACTCATGATTTTTTTAAATCCCTATCCACCCTGAGGACCATGAGAAAACCACCTTCACCTGGCCCTATGGTACTTTCGCTTATCGCAGAATGCCATTTGGCTTGTGTAATGCACCTGCCACTTTCCAGCGTTGCATGACCAGTATCTTCTCATATTTTGTTGAATCTATCATGGAAGTATTTATGGACGACTTTAGCGTCTATGGCATTTCCTTTGATAATTGTTTGACAAATCTATCCAAAGTTTTGAAACGCTGTGAAGAAGTCGATCTTGTTCTCAATTGGGAAAAGTGTCACTTCATGGTGAACGAAGGTGTAGTTTTAGGTCACATCGTTTTAGAAAGAGGTATAGAAGTGGATCGAGCTAAGATCCAAGTTATTGAATAGCTGCCACCCCCTGCTAATGTAAAAGGAATCAGGAGTTTCCTTGGCCACGCCGGTTTCTACCGACGATTTATAAAAGAATTTTCAAAGATAGCCAAGCCTCTGACTAAGCTCCTTTTCAAGGATGCGCCTTTCAATTTCACAAAGGAATGCCTTGAGGCATTCAACAAAATAAAACGTGCTTTAATCACCGCACCTATAATCCAGTCGCCTTATTGGAATCTGCCCTTTGAACTGATGTGCGATGCGAGTGATTATGCCGTAGGAGTTGTTTTAGGGCAAAGAAAGGAAAAGTTTCTTCATGCGATTTACTATGCTAGTAAAACCCTAAATCCTGTTCAAATCAACTATGCCACCGCTGAGAAAGAACTTCTCGCCATTGTCTATGCCTTAGACAAATTTCGCTCATACCTAATAGGATTAAAACTTATTGTCTACACTGACCATGCTGCCTTGAAATATCTGCTTTCAAAGAAAGAGGCAAAACCTAGACTTATCCGATGGATCTTGCTCCTTCAAGAGTTTGATCTAGAGATCCGGGATAAGAAAGGAGCAGAGAATGTAGTCGCTGACCACCTCTCAAGGATAAGAGTAACTGAAATAGGATTACCAACGCCAATTAATGATTCGTTCGCTGAGGATTCATTAATGGCAATTGCGGACTCTTCTCATTGGTATGCTAATATTGCCAACTTCCTTGTTAGTCGCCAGCTACCTACCGACCTTTCTTATAACCAAAGAAAGAGATTTTTGCATGATGCAAAATTCTTTGTTTGCGATGACCCCTATCTTTTCAAGCAGTGCTCAGATGGTCTGTATAGACGTTGTATCCCCCAGTGGGAAGTAAAAGGAGTTTTAGAAGGATGCCACTCATCTGCTTATAATGGTGATCATGGTCCGTCCAAGACCGTAGCCAAAGTCTTACAATCCGGGTTTTTCTGGCCCTCGATGTTTCAAGATTCAAGAGACTTTGTTATGGCTTGTGATGCTTGTCAACGAATGGGTCAAATATCCAAAAGACATGAAATGCCTCAAAACGGCATATTAGAAGTCGAGATATTCGATGTCTGGGGTATTGACTATCAAGGACCATTTCCTTCTTCAATTGGAAATCGTTACATTTTAGTAGCTGTCGACTATGTTTCAAAGTGGGTAGAAGCAATTGCAACCCCCACCAATGATGCTAGAGCTGTGATACGACTATTTAAAAAAATCATCTTTCCGCGTTTTGGTGTATCCAGAGCCGTGATAAGTGATCGAGGAACTCATTTCGGAGAAAAGCAGTTAGACACTCTACTTGCCAAGTATGGTGTGTATCACAGACAAGGTTTAGCCTACCACCCCCAGACCAGCGGTCAAGTAGAAGTCTCGAACAGAGAGCTAAAAACAATTCTTCAAAAGGTAGTCTCAAAATCTAGAACAGATTGGAGTAATAAGCTCGATGACACCTTATGGGCTTATCGCACAGCTTTCAAAACCCCGATTGGAACATCTCCCTATCGGTTAGTTTATGGAAAGGCCTGTCATCTCCTTGTTGAGTTAGAGAACAAAGCTCACTGGGCTATCAAAGAACTCAACTTAGACACTAAGCTTAGCGTTGATAGACGACTTTTGCAACTTAATGAGCTAGAAGAGTTTCGTTTGCAAGCTTATGAGAATTCTAGGATCTATAAAGAGAAAACGAAACGTTGGCACGACAAGAGGATAATCAGAAAAGAATTCAATGTCGGTGACCAAGTACTTCTCTTCAACTTCCGTTTGAAAATTTTTCCGGGAAGACTTCGATCAAGATGGTCTGGACCATTCACTGTCACATATGTAAGCAAATACGGTTATGTGGAAATAATGACTAGTAATGGTGAAAAATTCAAGGTCAATGGACACCGTTTGAAACTCTACTATAGCAATTCCATTATCGGATGCTTAGATATTGTCTATATAGAGCGTCAATCCCCAACCAGATGATTTCATAGCAGAATTCGTCGAGCGGGACGTTAAACCAGCGCTTCTCGGGAGTCAACCCGTGTTTCCTTTCCTTTTTGCATTTTTCATTTTTGCTTTCCCGTTTTCGTTGTTTTGTTAGATTTATTTTGCAGATAAAAGAGTTTTTGAAGAATCTATGAAGACCTTCCTTGTCAAGTCCAAAAGACTAGCTTGGGGGAGTCCGCGCTGACTAGTAAGCTTCACTCTCCTTTCATTTTTTTTCCCTTTTTACCCTTCTTCCCATTGAGCATCTCGTTGCATATTTAGTCTTTGTGCTTACATTGAGGACAATGTGATGTTTAGCTTGGGGGAGGTATTGCATTTTCCCATTCTGCATTTTAGTTGTTTATAGTTTTCAAATTTTGAAAAAGAAAAGAGAAACATTTAAAATTTTGAACATAATTAAATGTTTTTCATGCTTTGCTTGCTTGTTTACTATGCTATCATGTTACATTTCCCAAACTTAGAGCTTTCAAAAGATAAAGATTCAATATTCATTGAATTGTGCATACATGGGGAAGTCTTGTACACAGTATGCATGGAATGAATCTATAGATGAGTACGCTTGATCTTGACATTTGGCAAGTTACATATATTGTAAGGTAGACCCTCCTTAGGCTGGTACATCTATACCCAGTCTCATCTAGGTGTGTGTAGTTCTCC
Source organism: Heliosperma pusillum (assembly GCA_022085475.1). Lineage (NCBI taxonomy): Eukaryota > Viridiplantae > Streptophyta > Magnoliopsida > Caryophyllales > Caryophyllaceae > Heliosperma > Heliosperma pusillum. The sequence goes on along the minus strand of JAIUZE010008610.1, from coordinate 19,583 downwards.
TTGTGATGTGTGTCATGTCAAAACACGTAAGTATGGTTCTCATTTCATTCCTATAAGCATTGCATTCATGATTCACTAACATTTGAAGTCTTTTTCACTTTGAATTACCCCTCAAAATTAGCCCCTTCATACAAATGTTTCACAAAATAATAGCTACATATAAAAACTGCCTACCTTTTTGAGCTAATAGCTAGACTATGGTGTTTGGGTGCTCTTTTGAGAAGATTTGTTCTTTTATGTCAAAGTGAATTTGGGAGAACCAAAATGTTCAAGAAGTGATGTTATCTTCAGAAAAAAAAAATGAAATAGAAAAATGAAAAAATTGAAAAAGAACAAAAATCGAAAAAAAAAATGAAAAAGAAATAAAAGAAGAAGTTGTGCGTATCTCCTCAAGATGTCAATTCAATGTTTAGAAGGAGTTCACTCTTGTGTTTCATGTGTAATAAGCCAATCCGTTCCTTCTGGCTTCGTTTTTCGTCTTTTAGGGAATTAATCGAAAGTTTGGATTGAGTATTCATTTATCATTGATCAGTTGCTAGCTCATTCTAACCTTCACATGACCATAACTGTTTATCTACCTTTCACCCATTTCCCAAAGCCTTCTTCATATTTTCCGGCTTCTTTTCTTTGTGCATTGTGATCTTTGACTTGTGTTTTGAATTGTTTACCATGTTAGACTGCGGACACATTTTCATAAGTCGTAGATTGGTGAGTGTCTCAAAACATTTATACATAGAGAAATCACCTTTTGCGTACATGAGTGTTCGAGTGTGCCAAGAGAGTCCATTTGTCAAAAGATCATGCAAGAGCCGAAAATTCTGTAGTGAAATTCTTTGTCCTACGCCGTTATGTAAATCTCAGCCATGTTTATGTATCATTCTTGCCCACGTTGTTTTTGGGTTATGATTCATTATGTTTCCAAAGTTTTACGTTGAGATTTGTTTCTTGATGGTGTAATAGCCAATGCTTGCAACCCTTGTCCTGGTATTGTTTGTTATGTTTGCGTGATGACAAGCAAAGGTTTAGCTTGGGGGAGTTTGATAAGTGAATATTTGTATGCTTTTAACCCCCAATTTAGCTCGGTTTTGTATGTCATTTGTGCTTTGTTATGCCACTTTATGAGCTAATATCGTCTTCTAGGCGAATTCCTATGTTCTAACCTGTTTTGTAGGGAAAGTGACGTTTCTGCGCCCTTTTTCTATATTCCCGAGCATTTGCCTAGAACCCGACGATTTGAAGAAGCAAGCTTCACCAAGTCAAAGGCATTTCAAGAAGGTTCACTAATTCAAAAGAAAGAAGAAGTAAAGACGGTTTTGCAGTTGTTAAAAGATCAATCAGTTAGGCGAAGGAATCATCATTTTACATCAAACCCGACTCAAAAGGTCAAGGGGGATAATGAAAGTCAAGTCATAAGCAAGAGGAGATTAAAGGAAAGTCAATTGACCAAGATTGAAACGTACCCGATCGGGTAAGTGGTGGACCCGATCGGGTATCCCTACTGATCCGAGCTTTTGCTTCGACTTCCTCCTTTTTGTCCTATATGTTCAACGCATGACCCCTTCCCCACGAAACCCTACTGCTATATAAAGAGAGCCTCAGCCACCACAATGAGAGGTACTTCACACAATTCTCTTCTACACATTTCTTTACATAAAACCTTAGATTAGGAGGAGAGAAACCTAGCCTCTCTTCTCTCATTTTCTTCTTCTTTTTGTCTTTAGTTCCTTAGTTTATTTCTGTCTTTTCTACATCAAATCCTTAGCTTAGATCAATAAAAATTCCGTCCTTGTAATCTACTTTATTTGGTACAAGTATTGTAATTCGTGGATCGACTATTCTATGCAAGGAATTTCTATTATTGTTGTCATTATCGTTGTTGATCGTCATCTAGGTATTCCTATTTTACCTTTTGTTTAAAGTCTTTATGTTTCTTATTTGATTGTTATTCTCTTTACATGTTATCTTAGATTCAATTTCAATACCGTTATAATCGTCATATTCATTAGATCGTTAAATTAGTGTCGTTATTATCGCCATATAAAGAGTCTTAAAATATTGTCGAAACCAAATAAACATGTCTATCCTAGTTTTTATTATTATCATCATCTTAGATTTAAACATCACCATGAGTGAGTAGTCGTTTTTATAGGGTGTAGGGTAGCCATGTTAGGTTGATTAAAAGATGATAATTGGATAAAAGAAATTATGCTTTTAAAACATCGTGTCTATGCATGTTTGGACTATAACGATAGTTGACGATTCCTGATCAAAATCATTGACTAGAATGGAATTCTTTTCCAAGGTAGAAATACGTGAATTGAATAGACAAAGCATGACATGGTAGATTAAGACCTAGTAAATTGCCTAAAAGCCTGCTAGACCATCTGATCTATGATTGTAATGAATACATCATTCTTACGAACTCAAAATGAATTATTTGCATGTTCTAAATCCAATTTCATCAATATGTTAATCTACATGTGTGAACCTACTTCCCTAGATTCTTTTCATCATTGTTAATTCATCACTTGCTTTATTGTTTTCGTTTTAATTTGCTTTTATTTTATTTTCATTTATGCTTTGTATTAGTTTAGAAATCAAAACTCCAAAACCCAGATACTCATTAGATAAAACCCAATCACAAGATATTTCACATTCTATAGGAAACACCATCTCCCTGAGGATCGACCCCTACTTCCCTAATTACATTAATTTGTTATTAGCCTAGTCTGGGTAATTATCTTTGACCAGGGCTTGCGACAGGCTTGATAAACAAGGCAAAGAAAGCCTAGGATGATCTACGAGGAAGCTAGGGTAGCCACCACGTAGAGGAGACCTATGATAGACTTGGCAATATTTTGATATTTGTCTTCTATTTTTTTATTGCATTTTTATTGTTGCTTTGTTGAACTATTTTCTTTTTTCCATGTTTTGACATGGAAAGTATTTTTAATTCCCTTGAACAATGGTTGTATTTGGATGGTGACTTGGTTTTCAACCCAAGTCACTATATCTATGGAATTTGTTTTAATGTTCTTAAACTTTTTCATCGTGCAATGTTAGTATCATGAAACATAAATTATAACGACTTAATTGATCTTATGAGGCATATAATGATTGGATCATTATGAATAACCAAAGTTAAGAATAGGATTCTCACTTTGGCATTGTGACTAGACGTCACAACTTATTTGGAATAAGAAAAGTCAATTGCATAAGTCAAAGTGAGTTGACGAACTCACACTTCGAGATTTACAATTCATATAAAGCCCCAAGATAAGATCTTTAAAAACGTCAATTAGACTGCATACTAGCTATGGAAGGGTTAAGAATCCTAAATTTGTTCAAGACATGGATAAGAGTCCAAGTATTTTGCTTAAATAGAGTGAGTCTATAGAGATGCTAGAATACTAAAGTCTAAACAAATAAGTCTACCATAGATCGCTCAAAGTTAATAAAAGTTAATAAGAACCAAGCTGTTTGTGACTATGGAATAGAGCTCATGAAGCTATCCTTACAAGAATTTTCTCATTTACACCTAAAGAAACAAAACTGTTTGTGGCTCATGGTACTATCCTTCACGTAAATAAGCGTATTTACTAAAGGATAGAGTGTGAGAAAATATGTCATAAAAAAAGACAAGAGAAAATGTTCTTAAGTCATCCAAGGTCGGAAGCTTATAGTGAAAATATTTACTTTTTGAAAGTGATAAGACTATGATCTATGGGTTGGCGGTTATCATTTCTAAATTTAAAATTGTTACTTAAGAGCCATGTTGTATAAGATGGATTCTATATAAGAGAAATCACTTGGGTAGGTTTGGACCTCCCCAAAATGAATAAAACTTTATTGTAAAGTATTATATATAAGTTAAAATATAACCATCTTTGAGATCCAAGAAAATTGCGTCTACACCACGTTTATGTATGACAAATGACAAAGAGTTGTTAAAAGTTATCTTTCTAAATGGGCATTTAGAAGTAGACAAGTTGTCGTATAAAACTTAGGAGATCAATGTGTGATCCTAAGATAACACTCATGGCATAACAAGAGAGAATGGTTTCCTCGAATTGTCGAAGAGCCATGTCTATGCATTAAGTTAAGTTGGAGCTAGATCTATCATGTGTGGACATGAGAATTAGTGGGAGTAAAAAATCATTATGTATGGACATGGAGATTAGTGGGAGTATATTGTCTTCCAAGTCTTGTATGTAAGAGACATATCAATCATTAGGAATGATTTACTAACATTGCCTTCCGTGGAGGAATGTTTAGGAAGTCATTTCTAGAAGAAAGACTTGAAGGAAGCATATTGTATCTGAGGCAAGAATATCTCCCATGTCTCGTATGTAGGATACATATTGGTCACTGAAAATAATGTACTGACATTGCCTTCCATGGAGGAGTGTTTGAGAGATCATTTCTAGATGAAAGACTAGGAGTAGGTATCCAAAATCTATAGTGATAGATGAGACACGATACACATGATTGCTATTGTTTCCGCCATTAGGCCAATCATATATGCCAAGATATGTACATACCTTGATAAGTTGTATGCTTGGAGCATGACAAGTTGATAACAAGTAATCCACATGAGAGTCATTGGATAACGTTCAAGAATGACCATGAGATGCTTGAGGAGAACTATGAATTTATTCTTGTGTTTGGTAATAATAACTTAGTTCCCTGTTAAGTGTCACACCAACCCAAGTTTCCAAACCTGTAAAGGATCTGACAAAATCCAAGGCTAAATTTTTTTTTATATTAAAAGCGAATAAATAAAAGGGATGATTGAAGAGTCAATCATTGAAAATTCTACAAATAGAGTCATAGTACATAATAATATGGATGCGGTGGATTACAAGGATCTAATAAGTAGACCATTCCACCAAGATACTCATCACGTGGTTATCATGATAACAAGTGGGAGCATCTTTCAAGATTAAAGAGCCCAACTCTAGATAGAGATCTAAAAGTGTACTTTGAAAACTTCATGTTATTAGGAATAACGATGATTGGAAAGAAAAGGAGCAATTCATAAAGTTGGAACAAATGGATACATAGTATATCCACCATCCAAGATTTTATTGCATTTACACAAGATACCATTAAGTGTCATGGAACTTGTATACTTTGGATTATATGATATGAAGGAATAACATTGTGTTGATTGTTCATATGTGATAATCTAATTTATCGTTTGAGTTTCTAAAACTCATTATTGTGCTTTGTTATATCCAAATAGGTTGTAGTGACAACTTTGAACCCTATTAAAGTGAACTGAATTAACATAGCCTTGGCCCCTAGTTGCTTACATGAGGTGACGTCACAAAGTGACTTGATTGTGATGCGATTTATGGCAAGTTCAAGTGCCATAGAGTCATATGAGATGACTAGTCGATCACATAGGAAAACTGTATGGGACACTATGTCGGGCAATGACCGGTTATAGAGTTCTGGCAATTCATAAAGCATGGTCGTGGCGAGAGCTACTTTAGTATTCTTTTTTAGTCAATTCTTTAGACTAGAGACTATTCGCCCAAGTCGACATAGTTTCTAATTAACTTTGATTTTTGCCCCAAGCCATTCTGTAAAAAGAGGTGAATGGGCAATTATTGGGTCATGAAGGACTGTGAGTGTACGAAGCGAATAGTGCGATAGAAATTGTCCAGCCCCTTGTCAGGGTTAACAAATATCTCAAGGCCACTCGAGGAGTAGTAAGCTGGAAATGCGTGGCCACGCTCGGAAGGTATCTATGGTAGATAATTCCGGTCAGTCAGTTACTCTCCAGATCGAGAAAACCACTCAAGATATGATCACATGCAAGTATGACATGCAAGATACCTTGCATTGAGTGGGAGATTGTAATAGCACAAGAGAATTGGTGACGCACACTTGTTTCGAACAAGTGAGATATTGTTGGAGTAACTGTCCTCAACAATAGTGCGATCACTTAATTAAATCTCATTAACAAGAATACAAAGGGATGATTAACATTATAGTCAACTGATCCACATTAATCGGTAATGATTGGCTTACTAGAATTTCACATTACTGTCGTATGACGGTGGTGATCAGTTGATCCCTTGAGGTCACACCGAAAGTACGAATCCATAATCATGAAAATTAAGTAATTGTATAACGATACAGATTAATTGATCCCTTGAACATAAAAATTTTACAAGTAAGAAATATATCTTATTTTAATATGATTAAAAAAGATTCAATAAATATAATTGTTATATTAGAATGCTTAATGTTAATGAAACATTTGAGATAAGCATGATTCGTTGATCATAATTGTAACACCCCATATTTTATAATAACAAGTAATTTACTAAAGTCGTCAATTTTATAAATTCGCCTTTTAATTTTATTGGTTAAAATATATTAAGTCGATAATTTATGATTTCGTGGCTTTAAATTAATGTCAAATGGAATTTAATTTAGTTGGGTAGAAACCGTCGCATTTCAGTCCGTTATGAGTTCATAATCGGATTCGACGCGAAAATCCAAGTGAGTTGACCCTATATGAAATATGGGCCTTCTATTTTCCAACTTCTCAAAACACACCCACTTATCCCTTCACCTTCCCCCTTATTTTTCAGCAACATTACCATCTTCTTCTTCTTCTTCCCCAACACAAAACACCATTAAAACTCAATAGCTTTATAAACTTAAGACGGAAGCCAATTCTCCGTCTCTTAACGAAACTTGACGATTTTTATATAAATCTCATCCTCTCATCTTCCTCTTCCTTTTCATAACATAAAATACCTATTTACTCCAACTTTTTATAAAACCTATTTTCTAGATCTAAACTTAAGACGGTCATAACTTCTTCGTTTCTTAACGTAATTCGATTCCGTTTAATGTTTCGGAATCCTCTCACCGTCCTCTTTCTTGCTAACCAATAAAAGATCGAAACTTATAACTTTCTTTTAAGACCGATTTCCAAAAATTTCGGTTTGTACTACTATTATATTATTTATCGATAAAGGGGGGGACTTTGAAGATTTTGGGTCAAGGAATTCATGTGGGTTGATGGTTAGCTTAGGCAATGAAGATTTGAAGTGCTAATCGAGATAACGGTGATGGGTTACTCGATATCAATATGTGTTTTAATGTTTTAATTGTAGTTTTAGTTAGGTAAATGCACTGAAACTATTCAGAAAAACAACTAAAACAATAACAATTTGAATGAAGTTCAGACACTTTGCAATACTCTGTTTTCTGTTTGGATTAATTGACAAAGAACTAAGATAGGACCTTAATCAAAGCACAAAGCCAATGATTGAGGGTTGAACTGTGATCCCAGCACACAGCTAAGGACCCAAGCTCACTTCCAAGCACAAAGCAAAGGAAGTTGTCTCAAGCACACAGCCAAGAGATGCAACAGAAACAAGGTTTCAGTTTTATGTTTTACTTCAAATCTGTCTTTCATTCATTAGGAAATGGCCTTATATAGGCAAGGAGATTACATCCTACTCGTTCAATACATCCTAGGGCCACAATTGGCTTGCAAAAGAAACAGAAATAACAGCTACATTGTTCAGAATTAAAGCAATAAAGTAGAAAAGCAGTCTAATGAGACAATCTGCCTTAATGGGGTTGTTTAGGTTGAAACTGGTGGAGGAGTGGACTTCCAGGCTTGAATCTTGAGCTCAACTGAAGTTGGATGAATGCCAAAGGGTCTGCTAAAAGATCCTCGAGCTTGTTTGTTCAAAATAGGAAAGTTTGATAGTGACATTTAAACTACTGCAAAAGGCTGAATTCCTGGACAGTTTGTAGTTGTCCCTAAGCTAACTTTTTGTGTGATTGTTTCTGGGGGGGGAAGTCCTGGGGAAAGTTGTAGAGGACCTTCCCAAGACATAGGTTTGAGGGTTGGTTAGGCTTGTTTGATTGTGTGGGGCCCCATGGACCTTGTTTAGAAAAGCAGTGATAGGCTGTTTTTGGCTGGGGGCTGTTTTGTTGTGTTGGGTTTGTTGGGCTGTTGGCTGAGCTTTGTTGTGGCCTAGTCTTGGGAAGTGGATGGCTAGGCTTTGTTCTGGTTGTGGTGATGTTGTCTTAGCAGGCTTGAAGTGGTTGTGGCTTGGACTGAATAGAACATTGTCATAGCTTGTCATGGTGTTGTCTGAATGTAGGTTGTTGTTTTGATGTTGAGTCTTGTCTTGAGTTTGTGTCTTGTCTTGAGCTCGTGTCATGGCTCGTGTCTTGGCTTGGTCACATACTCCCGTTGCAACCTCCCTTTCTTGAAAAGGATTTGCCCTCAAATCTTCTTCACCCTCATCATCTGATTCACCATGGTAAGGACTCAGGTCTCCAACATTGAAAGTACCATGTACACCATAGCTTCCTGGTAGATCCACCTTGTAAGCATTGGTGCCTATCTTCTCCAATATCTCAAATGGTCCATCAGCCCTTGGCATGAGCTTGTTTCTCCTCTTGTCTGGAAATCTCTCTTTTCTTAAATGTAACCATACAAGATCTCCTGCTTTGAATTCCCTTGCTTTCTTAGGCCCCTTGGACCTGGCCTTGTACAACTCATTGGACCTTTCAATCTGCTTCTTGACTTGCTCATGAATCTGTATCATTTGCTCAACTCTTTTCTTTGCATCATAGCTTGCCTTGTTTCCTTTGACTGGTGCTAGGTCTGTAGGCATGAGAGGATTAGTGCCATAAACTGTTTCAAAAGGACTTTTACCTGTGCTGCTGGAGGGAGCTCTGTTGAAGGCAAACTCAGCTTGTGCTAGCTTGAGGTCCCAATCTTTCAATGACTTAGAAACAATGCTCCTTAAGATCTTCCCTAGTGTTCTGTTAGTGACTTCTGTCTGCCCATCAGTTTGGGGATGGTGAGAAGTACTAAACAATAACCTAGTCTTCAATAGCTTCCACAAGGTTCTCCAGAAATGGCTCATGAACTTTGTGTCTCTATCTGAGACAATGCTTCTAGGGACCCCATGTAACTTGACAACCTCCCTAAAGTATAGTTCAGCTACCCCCAATGCATCCTCAGTCTTCTTACAAGCAATGAAATGTGCCATCTTGCTGAATCTATCTACAACCACCATGATTGAATCTTTTCCCCTTTGAGTTCTAGGTAAGGCTACAATAAAGTCCATACTGAGGTCTTCCCATGGCTTGTTGGGTACTGGAAGTGGTGTGTAAGGGCCTGCTTGAAAGTGTGCCTTGGCTAGTTGACAAGATCTGCATCTCTTGAGGGCATCTTGCACATCACTGAGCATCTTAGGCCAATAGAACTGATCTTGTAAGATGTCATAGGTCTTCTGTACCCCAAAGTGACCAGCAAGGCCATTGGAGTGAACCTCTTTGACCAGTAGTCCCCTATAAGGTCCCTTAGGCACACACAGTTTGTTTCCATAGAATAAGTATCCTTCTTGAGCTGTGGACTTGCTCCCTTTCTTGACTTGCCCTTCTTGGTGTACCTCCCATTCATGCTTGAAGTCTGGGTCCTCTTGATAGAGCTCTTTCATAAATTCAAACCCCAACACCCTTTGCTCCATGAAGGTCAATATTACAGACCTTCTAGACAATGCATCTGCTACAACATTGTTCTTGCCTTCTATATACTTGCTGGAGAATGAGAAGGATTGCAAGAACTCTACCCATTTGGCATGCCTGTGGTTGAGTTTGTGTTGTCCATTGATGTATTTGAGAGCCTCATGATCAGAATGAAGCACAAAAGGCTTAGGCTTCAAGTAGTGTCCCCAATGATTCAATGCCCTCACAATGGCATAGAATTCCTTGTCATATGTGGAATAGTTAAGCTTGGCCCCATTTAGCTTATCACTAAAGTATGCCACAGGTTTCTTTTCTTGAGTAAGCACAGCTCCTATGCCAAGACCACTGGCATCACACTCTACCTCAAAGAGTTTGTTAAAGTCTGGTAGCACCAATATTGGAGACTTACACAATAGCTCTTTGATCAGATTGAAGGACCTTTCAGCCTTCTCATTCCACTTGAACTCTCCCTTCTTCATGCACTCAGTAATAGGGGTCATGATTGAACTAAACCCTTGTATGAACCTCCTATAGAAAGATGCCAACCCATGGAAACTTCTTACATCAGTACCAGTTTGGGGAATGGGCCATTCCTTGATTGCTTGCACTTTCTCAGGATCAACTGCTACCCCTTTCTTAGAGATGATGAACCCAAGGAAGTAAACCTCAGGCTGCATGAAGGTGCACTTCTCTAGCTTGCCATACAACTTGTTTTCTCTTAGGACCTCAAACCACAACTTCAGATGTTGCAAATGTTCTCCCTTAGTTGAACTGTAAATAAGAATATCATCAAAGTAAACCACTACACACTTGCCTAAGTAAGGCCTTAGGACCTCTGTCATCAACCTCATGAATGTGCTAGGGGCATTAGACAACCCAAAAGGCATCACCAGCCATTCATAAAGCCCATGTTTAGTCTTGAAAGCTGTCTTCCATTCATCCCCTGCTCTTATCCTCACTTGGTGGTAGCCCTGCCTCAGATCAATCTTAGTGAACCCTTGAGCCCCACTTAGCTCATCCAGAATATCATTAAGTCTAGGTATGGGAAACCTATACTTGATGGTAATGTTGTTGATGGCCCTACTATCAATACACATACGCCAAGTCCCATCCTTCTTTGGCACAAGCAAGGCTGGTACAGCACAAGGACTGAGGGACTCTCTGACATAGCCCTTGTTGAGTAATTCACCTACTTGAAGTTGGAGCTCTTGTGTAGCCTTAGGGTCACTCCTGTAGGCTGGCTTGTTGGGTAAGATAGCTCCAGGCACTAGGTCAATGTGGTGCTCTATCCCTCTACGTGGTGGCAGTCCACTAGGAAGCTCAGTAGGGAAGACATCACCATAACTTTCTAGGATAGATTTGACCTCTTCAGGGATATCAATGATACTCATCCCAGTCTCCTTGACTAGCAATATGTATACAGGTTGTAGCTCACTTAGCTCTTGTGCTATTTCTGATTCCCTTATCAACATGACTTCTTTGGAAGCCTCACTCATGGGGTTTGGGTTGATCTTTAAAGCAGGTGGTAAAGGTGCTAGGATGATCTTCTTCTTCCCATACTTGAAGGTGTAAGTGTTGTCTCTCCCATGGTGTATGGCATCCCTATCAAACTCCCATGGCCTCCCTAATAGAAGGTGACAAGCATCCATAGGCAGTACATCACACAAGGCCTCATCAGCATATCCTTTCCCAATAGAAAATGGAACAACACATTGTTGATCTACTCTAACTTCAGCCCCCTTGTTCAGCCACCTAAGCTTGTAAGGTTGAGGGTGGTCTTTGGTGGGCAATGTTAGTTTATCCACCATTGTCTTAGAGGCTACAGTGGTGCAACTCCCTCCATCCACAATCAGATTACACACCCTCCCTTTTATGGTGCACCTAGTTCTAAAGATCTGGTGTCTTTGATCTTCTTCTAAGGGTTGGGGTTGTGTGTGCATCACCCTCCAAGTCACCAGACTTAACCCAGCATCAGGTTCTATCAACTCCTCACTAGCCTCTATCTCAGGCTCTTCCATCTCCTCATCACAGACCAACACCTCATCATCTCCCTAATGGATTACTTCTAGGGTACTCAGAGCCCTTTTAGATGGGCATTCTCTAGCAAAATGCCCATACCCTTGACATTGAAAGCACTTTTTGAGAGGGGTAGTCTTCCTTTGGCCTGCCTCAACAGCCTTGCCTTTATCAAGGTTGAAAGGAGTCTTAACAGGAACCACAGGTTCTCCTATCTTAACTCCTACAAAAGGTTTGAAGGTGGGGTTCTGGAAGGTGTCTTAGAAGCACTGGCCTTTCCTTTTCCCAATTTTTCTACCCTTAAAGACAAGTTGACAGCTTCCTCAAAGGAGTATATGTTTTGTAGCCTGACTTTGCTAGCTATCCTTTCATCCAACCCCTCTAAGAACCTTGCTATCTTTTGTTCAGATTTCTCAACAACCTCACATTGCAAATTGAGTTGTTCAAAGTCTCTTAGGTAGGACTCTAAAGGTCTTTGGTCTTGCTTTAGGTGAGTAAGCTTAATGAACATGTCTTGAGTGTAGTCCCTAGAGACAAACTTAGCTCTCATTTTCTTTTTTAGTTTGAGCCATGACTTTACAGGTTCTTTCCCTTCCCTAACCCTCAAGGTTTTCATGTTTTCATACCACAGTGAGGCATAGCCTTTTAGTTTCATGATAGCAACCTTAAAAGCCTTTCTATCAGTGTATCCTTTAAACTCAAAGACTCTTTCTACAGACCTTAGCCAATCTAAGAAATCATCAGGGTTCAAGCTACCTAGAAAGTCAGGAATCTCTACCTTGATATCTTTGTCTTGGTGTCTGAGAAGATTGTGATCTGAGCCATCTGAATCTGACATTTCAAACTGATCTACAGGTTGTCTCCTCCTTACTCCACCTTGTGGGAAAGGTGCTCCTCTTCCTCGACCTCTGCCTCCCCTTGTATCATTGTTCTGTTGGCCCTCAAGGAGTTCATTGACAGATCTAGAGACCTCCATTACAGTTCTGACAAGATCTTGAACTGTGTTTTCAATACCTGTGATTCTCTCTTCACTCATGGTTGTATTTTGTGTTTTTAATGTAGTTAGGTAGATGAACTCACAAACCAAAGCTCTGATAACCAATTTGCACTGAAACTATTCAGAAAAGACAACTAAACAATGACAATTTGAGCTAAGATTAAGACACTTGCAAATACTCTGTTTCTGTTTGAATTGATTGTTAAAGAACAAGGATAGGACCTTAACCAAAGCACAAAGCCAATGGTTGAGGGTTGAACCTTGATCCCAGCACACAGCTAAGGACCCAAGCTCACTTCCAAGCACAAAGCAAAGGAAGTTGTCTCAAGCACACAGCCAAGAGATGCAACAGAAACAAGGTTTCAGTTTTATGTTTTACTTCAAATCTGTCTTTCATTCATTAGGAAATGGCCTTATATAGGCAAGGAGATTACATCCTACTCGTTCAATACATCCTAGGGCCACAATTGGCTTGCAAAAGAAACAGAAATAACAGCTACATTGTTCAGAATTAAAGCAATAAAGTAGAAAAGCAGTCTAATGAGACAATCTGCCTTAATGGGGTTGTTTAGGTTGAAACTGGTGGAGGAGTGGACTTCCAGGCTTGAATCTTGAGCTCAACTGAAGTTGGGTGAATGCCAAAGGGTCTGCTAAAAGATCCTCGAGCTTGTTTGTTCAAAATAGGAAAGTTTGATAGTGACATTTAAACTACTGCAAAAGGCTGAATTCCTGGACAGTTTGTAGTTGTCCCTAAGCTAACTTTTTGTGTGTTTGTTTCTGGGGGGGGAAGTCCTGGGGAAAGTTGTAGAGGACCTTCCCAAGACATAGGTTTGAGGGTTGGTTAGGCTTGTTTGATTGTGTGGGGCCCCATGGACCTTGTTTAGAAAAGCAGTGATAGGCTGTTTTTGGCTGGGGGCTGTTTTTGTTGTGTTGGGTTTGTTGGGCTGTTGGCTGAGCTTTGTTGTGGCCTAGTCTTGGGAAGTGGATGGCTAGGCTTTGTTCTGGTTGTGGTGGTGTTGTCTTAGCAGGCTTGAAGTGGTTGTGGCTTGGACTGAATAGAACATTGTCATAGCTTGTCATGGTGTTGTCTGAATGTAGGTTGTTGTTTTGATGTTGAGTCTTGTCTTGAGTTTGTGTCTTGTCTTGAGCTCGTGTCATGGCTCGTGTCTTGGCTTGGTCACATACTCCCGTTGCAGTCCCATTTTCCGAAAGATTAGCAAAGCACAAGTAGGAGGCACAGTATGGTAAATTCCTTGACGTCGTCAAGAACTTAAAGGTAACAGTCCCATTCATTGAATTGCTTACCCAAGTTCCTTCTTATTCCAAGTTTATGAGGGAAGTCCTCAAGAAGAAGAGATTCTTCAATGAGACTAAGACCGTAGCTTTCACTGAAGAGTGTAGTGCACTCTTGCAAAATCAGTCTCCACCAAAACTTAAGGATCCTGGTAGTTATTCCATCCCTTGCACTATAGGCACATATACCATTGATAAGGCCCTTTGCGACCTAGGTGCTAGTGTAAGTGTCATGCCCTTTTCTATGTTTGAAAAACTTAACATGGGTGCTTTGAAATGCACTAATATTACTTTGCAAATGGCGGACCGTTCTCTAAAACAACCTATGGGTGTTTTAGAAGATGTGCCCGTCAAAGTTGGTAAGTTTTTCATTCCCGTTGACTTTCTAGTACTTGACATGGCCGAGGACTCTCAAAACCCAATCATTTTGGGAAGACCCTTTTTGCACACCACTGGTGCAGTTTTTGATGTCAAGAATGGGAAGTTGACATTAGAGATAGGAGATGACAAGGTGACCTTTAGTAAAAATTCCACCGTTAGGAGTCCTGTGTTAGAAGACTCATGTTATGTGCTTGATGTGTATGACTCTTCTATTGTTTCTTCTATGCCTCGATCCTTACTGACGGATCCGTTGGAGGCACATGTTAGTGTTGATTCTCTTGCAGGTGAGCATACTAAAAGCACTACTGCTAAAAGTGCTAGAAGAGGCTATTCCCGGAAAAGCTTGGCTTGGATGGAGAATGTAAAGAACGCTATGAAGATGAGCTTGGATGATAGTGAGCTTAAAGATAAAGGATGATTTCAAATAAAGAAATGGAGTCTAGCAAGACCTTTAAATTGCGCTTCTCGGGAGGCAACCCGTGTTCCTTTTCTTTTTGCATTTTTATTTTTGTCCCTTTTTCATTGTTAGGATTTATTTTGCAGATGAAAGAGTTTTTGAAGAGAATCTATAAAGACCTTCCTTGTCAAGTCCAAAAGACTAGCTTGGGGGAGTCCGCGCTGAATAGTAAGCTTCACTCTTCTTTCATTTTTCCTTTTCCCCATTAAGCATCTCATTGCATATTTTGTCTTTGTGCTCACATTGAGGACAATGTGATGTTTAGCTTGGTGGAGGGATTGCATTTTCCCATTTTGCATTTTAGTTGATCATTTTTCAAATTTTGAATAAAAGAAAGAGAAGATTTTTGAGAAAACTTAAAAATTTCTGAACACAATTGAATGCTTTTCATGCTTTGCTTGCTTGTTTACTATGCTATCATGTTACATTTCCCAAACTTAGAACTTTCAAAAGATAATGATTCAATATTTATTGGATTATGCATACATGGGGATGTCTTGTACACAGTAGGCATGGAATGAATCTATAGATGAGTACGCTTGATCTTGACATTTGGCAAGTTACATATATTGTAAGGTAGAACCTCCTTAGACTGGTACATCTATACCAAGTCTCATTTAGGTGTGTAGTTCTCCTTGTGATATGTGTCATGTCAAAACGCATAAGTATGGTTCTCATTTCATTTCTATAAGCATTGCATTTATGATTCCCTAAGATTTGAAGCCTTTTTCACTTTGAATTATCCCTCAAAATAAGCCCCTTCATACAAATGCTTCACAAAAATAATAGCTACATACAAAAACTGCCTACCTTTTGAGCTAGTAGCTAGACTATGGTGTATGGGTACTATTTTAAGAAGATTTGTTCTTATTTGACAAAGTGAATTTGGGAGAACGAAAATGTTCAAGAAGTGAAGTTATGTTCAAAAGAAAGAAAAGAGAAAAAAAGAAAAAAGAAATTGAAAAAGAAAAAAAGAAAAAGAAATAAAAAAAAGAAGTTGTGAGTATCTCCTAAGAAATGTCAAGTCAATATTCAGAAGGAGTTTACCCTTGTGTTTCGTGTGTAATAAGCCACTTGTTCCTTTTGGCTTCGTTATTCGTCTTCTGGGAAATTGATCGAAAGTTTGGATTGAGTATTCATTTATCATTGGTCAGTTGCTAGCTCATTCTAAACTTCACATGACCATAACTGTTTGTCCACTTTTCACCCATTTCCCAAAGCCTTCTTCTCATCTTTTCGGCTTCTTTTCTATGTGCATTGTGATCTTTGACTTGTGTTTTGAATTGTTTACCATATTAGACTGCGGATACATTTTCATAAGTCGTAGATAGGTGAGTGTCTCAAAAACATTTACACATAAAGAAATCGCCTTTTACATACACTGAGTGTTCGAGTGTGCCGTGAGAGTCCATTTGTCAAAAGATCATGCAAGAGCTGAAAATCTGTAGTGAAATTCTTTGTGCTACGCCGTTATGTAAATCTCAGCCATGTTTATGTATCACTCTTGCCCACGTTGTTTTTGGGTTATGATTCATTATGTTTCCAAAGCTTTATGTTGAGATTTGTTTCTTGATGGTGTAGTAGCCAATGCTTTAAACCTTGTCCTGGTATTGTTTGTTATGTTTGCTTGAGGACAAGCAAAGGTTTAGCTTGGGGGAGTTTGATAAGTGAATATTTGTATGGTTTTAATCCCTAATTTAGCTCGGTTTTGTATGTCATTTGTGCTTTGTTAAGCCACTTTATGAGCTAATATCGTCTTCTACGCGAATTCCTATGTTCTAACCTGTTTTGTAGGGAAAGTGACGTTTCTACGCCCTTTTTCTATACTCCCGAGCATTTGCCTAGAACCCGACGATTCGAAGAAGCAAGCTTGACCAAGTAAAAGACATTTCAAGAAGGTTCACTAATTCGAAAGAGAGAAGAAGCAAAGACAGTTTCGTAGTTGTCGGAAGATCAATCAATTATGCGAAAGAATTCATCGCTTTACATCAAACCCTATCAACAAACCCGACTCAAGAGGTCAAGGGCGATGTTGTAAGTCAAGTCAAAGCAAAGGAAGATGAAACGTTAGTCAAGAGCTTCCAGAAGACCACATACCCGATCGGGTAAGTGTGTACCCGATCGGGTAAGTGTGCTGATCCGAGCTTGGCGGCTTCTTCTTCCTATTTTTGTCTTATGTGCTTAATGCCCGACCTCTTCTCCACGAAACCCTAATACTATAAATAGATGCTCTAGCCCCTCTTATCATAGGATCTCACACAACAACCTCTTCATACTTCTCTTCTCTTCTCTTCTTACATTTCTCCTTAGATTAGGAGGAAGGGGGAACTAGTCTCTCTGCTCTCATTTTCTTCTTCTTTAGTCTTTAGTTCTTAGTTTATTTCTGTCCATTTCATATCAAAAAATTAGATTAGATTAATAAGAATTTCATCCTTGTAATCTCCTTTGTGTGGTTCAAGCGTTGTAATTGGTGGATCGTTTATTATGTGCAAGGATTTTCTATTATTGTTATTGTTATCGTCATTGATCGTCATATAGGTACTTCTGTTTTATCCCTTGTTTAAAGTTCTTATTGTTTTCCGTTTGATTGTTATTCGCTTTACATAATGTCTTAGATTCATTTTAGTACCGTTATAATCGTTGTTTCATTTCCTAGATTGTCAATTTGCGTCGTTATTATCGCCTTATAAAGAGTCTTAAATTATTGTCAAAAATAAAACAAACATGTCAATCCTAGTTTTCATAGTTAATATCATTTTAGATTTAGACATTATCATGAGTGAGTAATCACCTTTCTAGGGTGTAGGGTAGCCATGTTAGATTGACTAAAAGATGTTAATTGGATAAAAGAAATTGTGCTTTTAAAACAAAGTGTCTATGCATGTTTGGATTGTAACGATAGTTAACAATTTCTGGCCGGAAATCATCGACTAAAATGGAATTCTTTTCCAAGGTAGAAATACGCGAATTGAATAGACAAAGCATGACATGGTAGATTAAGACCTAGTAAATCGCCTAAAAAGCCTGCTAGACCATCTGATCTATGATTGTAATGAACACATCATTCTTACGAACTCACAATGAATTATTTGCATGTCCTAAATCCAACTTCATCAATATGTCAATCTACATGTGTGAACCTACTTCCCTAGATGTTTTTCATCATTGTTAAAATTCATCATTAACTTTATTGTTTTCATTTCCATTTGCTTTTATTTTGTTTTCGTTTATGTCTTGTAGTAGTTTAGAAACTAAATCCCCAAAACCCAGAAATCATTAGATAGAACCCAATTGCGAGACACTTCACATTCTATAGGAAACACCATCTCCCTGAGGATCGACCCCTACTTCCCTAATTACATTAATTTGTTATTAGCCTAGTCTGGGTAATTTATCTTTGTATTGGGCTCGCGACAGGCCCGATCAGCATCTTAGGTATCCGGATCTATGGGGATAGATCTAAAAGGATACAAGCATTAACTCAGGAAACTTATATTGATAAGATTCTTGATCGGTTCAACATGAAAGACTCTAAGATAGGCTTTCTTTCTATGGGAAGTGGGATCACTTTGAGCAAGTCAGAGTGCCCTACAAAACCCGAGGAGATTGAACGCATGAAATTAATCCCTTACGCATCTGCTGTTGGATCAATCATGTATGCTATGATGTGCACTCGTCCCGATGTTGCATATGCTTTGAGCATGACAAGTCGTTACCAAGCAAATCCAGGTGAGAGTCACTGGATAGCCGTAAAGAACATCCTAAAGTACTTGAGAAGGACCAAGGATTCGTTCTTAGTGTTTGGAGGCGAGACTGAGTTACGTGTAAAGGGTTACACAGATGCCAGTTTCCAAACAGATAGGGATGATATGAAATCCCAATCCGGCTACGTTTATATGATGAATGGAGGAGCTTTTTGCTGGAAGAGTTTCAAGCAAAGCGTTACAGCGGATTTTACAACAGAAACAGAGTACCTTGCAGCGTCTGAAGCTGCAAAGGAAGCTGTGTGGATTCGGCAATTTTTGGAAGGACTAACAGTAGTCCCTACTGCCAAAGATCCTATCACAATTTATTGTGATAACAGTGGGGCTATTTTTCAGGCAAAAGAGCCCAAGTCTAGTAACAAGTCTAGACCTGTACTTAGGAAATATCATGTAATTAGAGATTACGTGGACAGAAAGGAAATTGACATTTGTATGGTTGGGACAGATGACAACATTGCTGATCCTTTAACCAAGCCTTTGTCAAAGGCTAAGCATGATGGTCATGTCGTCACAATGGGATTGAGACGTGTACCAGACTTCCTTTAGATTATGTAATATGTAATAATTGAATGTTGTATTAATTATTTCATATATGATAATTGCATTCATTGTTCGAGTTTTATTATAAACTTTTTTATTTAGTTTGACTAAATTTAATACTTTGTTTATCCGAATAGATTGTAAGACAATGTTGGACCCTATTCAAGTGAATAGGACAAACTTAGTATTTTGTCCCTAGTCACTCAATGAGGTGACGTCTCGAAGTGACTAGATTGTAAGTCGATCGATGGTTGGTTCAGCACCATGGGGTCAGGGAGATGACTGGTCGTTTACATAGACAGACTGTATGACACTCTGTCGGACAGTGACATTGTAGAGACCCTTAAATCAATTATTTGATGTCTGGTCGTGGCAGGGTCTTCTATCTTATTCCTATAAGTCGATTCTTTTGACTGGCGACCGTCTATCTGAGTCGGTGCAGTTTTCGATTGGTTTTGGTTGATGTTCTAGGTCGTGCCGTAAAAGGAGGCCGATGGACATCTTCTGGATCATGGTGATCTGCATCATACAGAGTAGATGAATCAACAGGAATTTTCCACCCACGTTGGGTACAAACATCTTTAGGCCACTCGAGGAGAAGTTAATGTAAATG